>KZ505663.1:410817-464139 GCA_002844005.1 Limosa lapponica baueri | reverse complement strand
AAAAAAAAAAAATCAATGCTTGACTATAGCCCCAGGTTCTACTGAGTAACACATGCTCAGTACTGTAACATGAGACATTATTATTAAGAAAACCTGGCTATTGCTTTCACAGGTTGAAGATCCCCTGAGAGGAGAAGTAAGACAGAGGCCAAAAAGGGCAGAGAGGTAGAAAAATGAAAAAAAAAGAAACATTATGCTTTTAGAATTTCACTACTGTGACTGGCAGACATCTGACCAGTATAAATCTATAAAACTCCACTGGTGATGCTGGGCCTAACATCAACTGAGGCTTGAAGTTTTGAAAAGTGGAGAATTTTTTTCTATTGTGGCCTGCTGAAATAGTATCCTGACTGTGTCTGTCGCTCTTGTGACACTATAATGTCTATGTCCTGATGCTGCAGCATAAAAATTAAATGGCTTTTTAACTAAAAAATTAATAGCACTTTCATTTCACATAGTACAACCTCATTAATACAAAATAGGTTAATTAGAAAAAATATTACCATAAATAATATAGGGATTAATAATTTAATATCTATAAAATTATTGCCATTTTTCAAAAAATCTTACGTATGAAGCTCACCTCATTACCATTTGGATTGCCCAGAAAATTCCATGCACAGTAGCCCAGGGTTTGCACTGCCCTTGTTTTGCACATTTAAAGCTCCTGCTATGCTAATTTAGGCCCTGTGAATGTGACCAGGTCTGCTTGGCACATCCCTTCACCTGGTGGTTACATAAGCATCGGGTGGTTCCCAGTTTAGGAACTGACTATAATTTCCTTGTCTTTAAATAAGTGCAATGGCTCCAAGCTAGAATACAGGATTCAGTCCTGAATCTAGTCCAAGTCTAAGTCTGAGTGACTTTAGGCACAAGAAGACTTTTTTACATAAGTGTCAATTGTCTGACAGTGATATTTTACTGCTTCATGGGCGAGGCCTAAGAGAAATGGTTTCAGTTACTGGTTTGGATGCCTGGGTCCATCTGCTTATTCCTCATTTTGTCATTGCCTGTGAAAAACTAATGGTGATGAATCCCTCTTCCAGTCATCATCTCTGTTCTCTGTTTAGAACATAAACTGAAAGCTGAGAAGGTAATGGGGAAAGATGTAGGCATCCCCTGCTCTCTTCCTCTTCCGTAAGCATCCTCTGTTTTCTGCTACCATAGGGCACAGGGTTTGACGTACCTTTGGACTACCCAGTACAGAACTGCATGGCTGAAAAACATAAAATAAATATTGCCCTTACATTCAAAGAAAGAACTGAAGAACAAAAAGGGTTTGGAAAATGAGGATCTGAGACCTTGTACCTCCTGGAATAAAAGGAAAACAAACTTGAAGGAAATCAGAAACGAATTTTCTTCCCAATCGTACAAATGACATAGACATGTTATAACAACATAGTTTTCCAGAAAGTACATTCACACAAAGCCAGCAGTACTGGCACTTGAGATAACACATGCACAAAATCCATTAGCAATTTGTAAGAGCTGAGCCATGCTGACAGCCTAATTCCTCTCGACCACAGTTCTGGGCCGAGGGGAACAGCGTTCGCCACAGTGTTTCACTGAGCGGCACTGGCAGGCTTGGCACAACCTGCAATGAGCACCTCCAGAAATATTAGTAAATAACACCCTATTTTTCTACTGCTGATGACAGAAGTGCCCAAAGAGCTCACGTGGGAATAGGTCCTATGTGCATTAGATAGGCACATGTTGACTTTAAGAAGGCATACCATTTCACATGCCAAAGGGTGGGGGAGGCGATGACTAATGTCTCTCTATATGCACCCCATCACTACCTCTCTCTTTGTGTCTTTCTAGAGGGAATAACGCTATCCACTTCGTGACTCTAACCCCACTGCAGGGAAGAAGTAAGGCTGGAGGCAGGTGTCCTTCCTAATCCTATAGCCCAGGGAGCTGCCCTCACTGCTTCACAGACTGCTGGAGCCAGGGGCAACAGCTACCTTGTAGGGTCAATTAGTGAAAAAAAAAATCATTTTCATGCTTTTGACAGAAAGTCAACATAATTTTCTGTACAAAAATAACCTATACTCTAGCCAGGTGAAATATATACTGGTAATATCGCTGTAGGTATATATTGCAGAAACAGGATAAATTTCCTGTAGGCATCTGACAAGCAGCTTAGAACACAAGGGAAATTCTGACATAGTGGCCAACAGTTTCAAAATTAAGGATTTTTTGTGTCTCACTATGAGGCAGTCAAGCTGTGATGAGATTTTGATTTCATGATGTGTTGAGATGTCTGAAAATCAAGCTCCTTCATGGTACTTCAAGATGTGTGGTAAGAATCAGAGGACCCTACGTCAACCTAACCAGAACTCATGTTGAAATTTCACCTTTTTAGCCTAGTTCTTACCTAATTTATACAACTAGCACCAGCAGTACATGCACTGAGAGGCAAGAAAAAGGAATTTAAAATACAAGAGTATAGTCTTCCTGCTTTACTTTATTAGCCTCATAAAGTAATACTAATTTTTTACGGTTCTCATATAAAAATCCGAAGGCTTTCTGTTAAAAAAAGAACTGACTTTTCAAATTACAGATTATACTCTAATTAATATGGAATTATTATGTTGTGATAAAATATGTGATATGCAGTATGTAATAAAATAAGAGAGGATTATTTAAAGGATAATAACAATAACACAGACAATATGTTACAGTATTTTTCATTATTCTAAAACTGTTGCTTTAGCTAGTTTTTAAATGGTTAAAGTAGATCTTCAGAGACGGGAAATTAGCATCTGGCTGCAGCAACACTGTTCTCATTTGTGCAGGCACATTAATTCATTATTGCAGTTTTTGGTGACAAATGAGTTTGTAGCAATACCTATTTGCTTTCAATAAAGGAGTATCAGAACATTTTAAGTGTCCTACGTACACAAATAATTATTCAAATGTTACAACAAGATATAAGTCCTGGATATAAAGTCTAAGAAGGAAAATAATTTTTTAAAGTAAACAACTTCTAAACTTTTCTGTAACCTTGATATCACTGTAGCAAAATCTTCAATGAAAGATTCAGCTGCAGCATAAGAATAATAGTAAAATAAAGATCTCATCTTCGAGTGTATGACAGAAAAAATAAAAAGAAAAAAAGAAAAAGAGAGCCCACCTACATTACAAGGGCATATCCAAGTCCTTAATAGTATTTTTATCAAATGTTTGAGTTTTTTTTCCAAAATCTCAAATGTAGCTATTTCTTGTGCAGCTGGGGTCCAAAGCAGGAACAGGAGATAGAGTTTGGGAGCAGATACATAAAGTGTTCCCTCTATCAGATGCAACATCGGATTTGGAAGGAAATTTTTCTAAAAACAAAAATAGAAAAAGGGCTGTATTAAAAGAAAAAAACAGGTTACATTATATTTCTAATTGTGATTTTTTGCAGAAAAAATATTCCTGTGATTGTCAAATTTCCTGCTTCAAATATTAATTAAATGAACTGAGAGTCAAAGAGATCATTCATTCAGTGTTTTTTGTTCTTTTATTTTATTGAAGATCTACAAAGTAATTAAGTCATCTGAAAATGTCTTGAATAATTTTTAAACTTGACTGTATATTCACACCATTATTTATTTTTCTTTCAGCTTTGATTTGAATTCTGTTTTCTTAGTTTCTTTTGCTTCTCTTTCTCTCTCTTCTGAGTAAGACTTCACTTTTATGTCTCAAACATTCATCCAGGACAAGAAAATGGCTTCTCAAGTTTACTCTGTTATTGAAAATATTTGTCCCACCTTTTATTTCAAGATGCACAGAAAAAGTGGAAATAAACTTGTATAAAAGAGATATTTCTCCCCATTGTACTCTCACAAAATCCTAAAACAATGTAGTGTAAGAAAAGTATCTGTGCTTAGAATTTTTTAGTCATTTTCTCACCATTTCATAACTTATTGCCAACAACTCTGAGGAAAATGCTACTGCATACATGGCAGAGCAGATGAGCTGCAATTCCCCCCTAGCAATTCAAGGATATATATACTTATACTATCAAGAATGCAGATAACATTTTGAAGCCCTCAGAACCCAGAATATAACAATGGACCGGCAAGTAACAGGCAGGAGTCCACTGCACAAGTTTTGCAGCACAGGGTCAACAAAATCAGATCATGACCATAAACATACTTGATGTTTACCTGTGCATATATTCTGAAGGAGGTGTAGAAAAGGGATTTTCTGCAATGGACCCTGTTCAGGACAGCAGGGCTGGTTCAGATCAGGAAAACAGGGAAAGTACTGGGCTCCAAAGCAAGGCTGGAGGATGAAGCCAACCTGCCTGGACACTTCTGGCCTGGGGAAGATTTATCTTCACAGATTCATTTAGCCTATCTATTTCAAGAATTATTTTGCTTCAGTAATATGTTTATGTCCTAATAAACCAACGTTTAATGATTGCCAGCATTTTGGTGGGTTTACTTGTCTCACCTCAAAAAAAACCAACTAAAAGCTGTTGTTCTACCTCAGGACCAGAGTTGACTCCTGGTCCCTTTAATCAAACAGACAATGAGCTCAGTGCACCTTCAGGGACACAGAAATATAGTAAAGAGGGATTCGTGACTTTTTTAGAACAAAAGTGGAAATGAATGAAATATGTTACCTAGGAAGCAAAAAGATCTGCAGCTGTGGTAAACAATACAGAAAGCTGGCCAGCAGGGAATAGGTCTGGTGACAGTGTCAGAGAAAGAAGCAAGACTTCCCCTGTAGCAGAAAGAGAATAAAACAGAATATTCCAGAATTCAGCAAACATTTTAGAAACAAACTCCAGCTAATTTTATCTAGAGGTAAAAAGGTATAAAACTTACATCACTGCACTGTTGTACAGCTTGGTGTGTAGTAATGTGAGGCTACCTTGAAAGGACATCCTTCCCTCTGTTTTAGCCATTTAACAGTCCTTTCAGGATGAACCATCAGCCTTAGACACAGCTCCTAATACTGAGGGAGAGGTGTGCAGTAATAGTATAGCCTAAATAGTTATTTTTAAGCAATGTTGCCATTAAAATCAATGCCAAAGTTCCCATTGACTTTAGTAAGTTGAAGATATCAGTACTTTAAGGCCAAACTCAAAGCCACTAAACTCTGGGGAAGGATTACATTTAGGAAGGCTGGCTTTACCAATATTTACTTAAGCCATGGCTGAGAATAATTTCTTTTCTGTGATACCCTTTTGTAATATCAGGAAGGGTTACATTAACACTACTTTCAACCTCTGAATATTTTCTAACTTCATGCTTTTCAAATGAGCTCAGAAAAGCAGTTTTAAAACAACAACAACAAAACATGTCATTATGAGGGGAAAAAAGGAGTTTCTATGACTAAGAAATGAAAAGATTTCTTACTTCGAGTCACTTGCACATATAATGAGACTGGGGAAAATAAGGCAAAAATTATTTTATCTCACTATTGAAGCTAAAGAACTATTTGAATAGAGGAGCTATGACATTCAGTGTCACATCTATTTATCTGTATGTGGTAATCTAAGGGGCTTGTCAGTGCTGTGTGTCAACACTTTATATGTGTGTGTTTGTGGGTGTGTGGGGGAGATGTGCGTACATATACAATAAAAGTGATAAGTGGAACAAAAGAAGAGAATCGAAGGGCTTCAGATGCATAACATGGATAATGTGATTGACAAAGAATAAGATAAACAGAGGACAAAGAAATCAAATTGACATCATTTTTCTATTTACCACATTCAAAAATAACCTATTTTCATGTGAGAATGAGATTGTAGAAATGGAGACAGATAAAAAACAGCCTGTCAGTTGCTGACACAGCCAGGTAAGTTAAGACCTTATGAATTTTAATAAGTGTGTTGGTCCTATACAAATTCTTTTTAAGATAGTGACAAACCTTCTGAAAGGAAATAAGATGACATTTTTCATACTGATTATATTGCTTAGAATTAGGTATATGCCAACCCTACCTTTCTCCCCCACAGAACCCCACTCAAAACGAACTGAAATCTGACATTATCCTGCATATGAAAAATATTCATTATTAGCAGGTAGGAAGAGATTACAGATGACTCTTTTGTCCTTCATGTCCACTTATTGTACTTGTTGTTAGACTGGAGAGACCATTTTCAGGTCGTGTACAATGAGGCAACTGAGAGGCTGTTAGTCACACTGAGCTCTTCAGTTGAATTTTTCACTGTAGCAGTATGGAAGAAAAATTGGTGCTGTGTCAGCTCACTGAATGTAAATCATACTGAAAGAAGGAAAATGTTGTTATAATGCAACCCTTGGGAATAGAGAAGATAAGGTCAGAGATGAGGCAAGAGAAAATTCTAACAAGTATGTGATGAAAAACTTTCAAACCTTGTGCAATCTAAGTCTACCCTGATAAGTAACTCCTTCTCTACTGTGCCATCCTTGGAGAAATCCATCCAACATGACTCTGCAGTCAGCAAGAACATTTAGCTACTGGGGACCCTCTTCTTTCCTGTGTCTCGCTTTTCTGAGAGGTCTTGGGATTGGAGGAGGTGAGGAGGAAGGGGTTGATTGATGAGAGCAAAATCGTGAAGGTCTGCCTTTCTTTTTTAATTTTTTGGCTGGGGAGATGACGTCTCTGTGAAAGAATTTACCCGTTACTTTTTGACCCATGGACAGAAGACAAAATGGATTCCTTAGCTGTCTCCAATTGTACACCTGCCCTATTCAGCTAAGCCAACAAGGGCCAAAATATGGACATTAAGCTCAATTCAAAGCATGTTGAATTTAGTGTGGTAGATTCTACTGAATCACTGCTGTTTGTATCTACCCCAACATGAACATAACTAAACAAATATTAACAACTATACACAAGAATTATTCCTAAAAACACAGTTGTCTAAATATCTACTTAACTGTTTATGAATGCTATAGGTCTTTCATTGGGTCCTGACCTTATTATTTCAAGGAGATGTGTGTACAGGACAAAGGATATCGAATGAAGTGGTTGTAAATACATTATTCATTTCTAGTCATTACTGATGACCTTATGTCTAACTTGTGAGTGACAGAGCATAGCACAGCTATGAATGATTGCTGTGAGGTCATCAATCATGACCAGAAATTAATTTTGCATCTACATGTGCCTCATTGCAAATTTTGTTTAGTATAACCACACTGTTTCAATATTTATGATTTTTGTACTTCAGTATTTTTCTAAATTTAAGTATACTGCCTTGGGCAATGTCAGATGGAAAATATATTCAACAGATTTTCATCTATACATGTGCTTTTCACCCAGAACCCTGAGACATCAGAGTATTGTTGGCCTTCATATTCTGGGAAGGGACAGATTATTCCTATAGGGAGGCTACATTTATGTTAATAGGGCTGTCTCATTGAATTTTCAATAAGGAGAGTAGCTCTGAATTTAAGAGGAATCCATATATTTGGAAGTAGCACTTAAAAACAAGTTTATGAAAAAAGATCTTATTTTTAATTTCAATTATTATAGAATCAATAAGAACAATTATTATAGAATCAAAAATCATCATAGTATTTGATTATGTTTAATATACTAACCTAAATACTTTCTCAGTGCTCCACAGCAGTAAATTAATTCCATATTAAGAAGTAATTGTTTGTGTATTAAGAAAGATCTGTTCTAATGTTAATGGTGAATTCCTGATGGAAGAAACATTTTTGCCCTTGAAAACTGCATCAACCATAGGTGAGGATTTGTCTGTACTAAATATTCAGGGAAGTTACCTGAAATTAAGAAAGCTCAATTGATTTGACAGAAAGAAACATTCAAAATTAATGTAATAAGTTATCACTGTGGAAGTAAGTTGAAGCCCCTGTATATAGAAAGGTTTCAAAAACTCAATTTAGATTACCTAAAATAAGACATACTGCTAAGCATGTTGAAGTAGATTATTTCAGTCAAGCTACACACATGTAAATACTCTAAGTAAGAATTAATATAGCCGATGGCAATATATTGAAGTCTAATTCTGACTGAAGACGTTTATAGAGGAACTTATTACAAGTTGATTAATCAAGTAAAAAATATTTTCAATATATTTTACTGAGACTCCTTATAAAGTCTCTAGCTAAACTGTATTGTGGTAAAATTTTCCTTAAAATGCAATTAATGTCCTCTATAATCTAGACTTATCTGGATAGTGTGGAAGAAGGCTTTAATGTCCAGCCTGCTGAAAGTCTGAGGTATGGGGCAGATCTCTCTTGTGCAATTGGTTCCTCTAATATCTTAATGGAACTCATACACATCTCAAGAAATAGTTCAACTGAAGCCACAGATTTAAATGGTTCAAAACATCCTGCACAAACTTCAGGTTACAAAATCCTGTATCAGGCAAAACTCAGATCCTCTGAGGCTTTATTGGGAAACCTGTAATTGAGAACAGCTTACCAAAAGACCTGTGAGATGAACTTAAGCCCAACAATGAAGAGACATGAAAGCATTCGAGTTTCATACCAATAGCTGTGCAAAGTAGGGCTCATCTGAAACAAAAGCTTGTTCGGAGAAAAATATTCCAAAAATCATAACTAGAGACAATACTCATCCAAGCAGTGGTAGAAAGAAGCTACCACACACCAAGCACCTTGACTTCGCAGCTGTGGCTCTACTTCAGTGTCAATAGCAAACTACCCCTGCTTTGTTTCTACAGGAACAAGGTTAGACACATAATGACTAATAACTGGGATCATTAGCCCATAAAAGTTTGGGTTTATAGCTAGGCATTTTTATTGAAAAATGAAAACACAACAAGAGACAAATAGGCAAACAAAACCTCGGAAAACTCATCACAGTATTCCAGTACTTAAAGGGCAGCTACAAAGACAACAGAAGCTCTCACTTCACAAGGAGCCACGGGGAGAAGACAAGGGACAATGGGTACAAGTTGCATGAACAGAGGTTTCATCTTGATATCAGACAGAAATTTTTTACAGTGGCAACAATCATTCACTGGAACAAAGTCCCCAGCAATACGGTGGAGTCCCCATCACTGAAGGTTTTCAAGATGCAATTGGAAAGGGTGCTAGATAATCTCATCTAGGCTCCCTTCACATGAAAGGTTGGATCATTCTATGATGCTTTTACTATCTCAGCTCATCAGACCGAACTTTTTCAACTAATTTTCAATAACATTTAAAAACCCAACATAATTCCTAAATTTCTTTAGCTTTTCAGGAAACTATCTAATAAGCAGTGAATTCTAACCGAAATTGGGTTTTTTTGTTGTAATATTTGGTGTTTAAGGACAATAAAGTTGAAACTAATGTTCTCCACAAAACATAATGAATAAATCTAAATCTACCAAACTGTTTCTCTGTGAGTGGCTTGGGTTTTGGTTTTTTTTTTTTCAGTTTTGCTTTTTTTTTACCTGGTTCTCTTGACATTTATTTATATCTATGATCAAATCTAACATGGATCTGGCATCTCATTACATTCTCACTAGTCCTTAACACATTATTTTCAAAACAAGACTGCCAATAAGAAGGTCTCAAAGGGGGAAATTGCTCCACCATTTATTTTGTAGTTTGAAAAGTCACAGAGACCAAAGAAATGAGTAAGTACAAGAAGTTCTCTCTTCCCACACTAGCCCAAGTATACATCATATCACTAAATGTTTGAACATCCAAAGAAAGTCCCACAGAATAGCAAGCTACCCCATAGCAGCAACACACAAGGTTTGTCCTTTGGGCATGGGCTTGGTCTGTGGCTCCCATAGGAAATAAAAAGGTATATTGAGATAATTTTATCTTTCAGTGAAAGATTTCTACATTTCCTCAAGTGATTTTCTGGATGCTGCTGGCCAAGAATGTGCACTTAGGTAGGTTTTGTAGAGCAGGTGATTCCAGGTTATTTGCAGCCCCACAATAATTTGTACATGCATCAAAGCTCTGAAGTCTCTGAAACAGATTTAAGTTATTTCTGAAAAATCAACATTAATTTAAATACAAGCTTTTAATTTCTGATTCTGTCACAGAGTTTAAGTGACCTTAGGCAAGATGCTTAACTTGTGGGAATTCATGAGAGAATAAATGCGTAAGTAGTTGTTACAGATTTATAGACAGATTATACACTAACCCTGATTTAAATACCTCTTCACTGGTCTTTGAACCTTTAATACATTTTGTCTTTGAATTAATTTACTGTGATGGTAAAAAAAGTCAAATAAGGCTTCTATCAGTAAATTTAAATAAACATAAGAAATTCAACAACAGATGATGAGATCTCATGGGAGACTTAGGCAGAACAGGCAATCATTTCAAAGCTCACTCTTTTCCAAAGAAGAAGCTAGAAGAAATTAAAATGCATATCAAGGAGTGGAAAAATACTAGGATTGGACTATGTAGAAGCTGTGAAATAATTAAAGTAGCAGCATTTAATACTGATTCTCTTGCCACATAAGTTTATTCAAGGTTCTAGCTAAGATCATCTTTAAATCTTAAAAATCTTTTTTTTAAAGTTAATTTGAACTTTTTAAACCTGATTCCTGCACAGTTCTCCTCTAACATCAGTAGGCTCACCCTTCTCTGCCCTGGTGCAAGTAACTGGAATGATTTAGGGAGCTCAGTTTGTCAATTAGGATTGTGATTAGGCTTATAGTGACCAGAGCTATCTGGAAGCGTTTCATTAGCACATGGTTAATTTCTTATACATATTTTTCCAGGGAAAAAATATTGACATTTCCCAAAAGTCATATTTCAGAGTGGGGGAAAAAACCACTTAAATAGCAAAATTACAAAAAAGCTTAGCTGTAACAGTGAGCAAGAACGTTTACTGAAACAGCCTTCTTATCGGTAGGTCTTTTTTGTCTCCTTCTCTTTTATGTTTTCTTTCATTTTATTTTTAAAGAACAATACATATTGTGATTTCTATACCTGCTGCAGTTCATTTGGAAAAGTGGTTTTGGTTCTTTTTGTTTAGAGAGAGCAGAGCCTCCATTCAAATTCAAAGCTTGACACAACTTATTAACTTCTAGCAAATGCATATTGTACTACATCTCTCAATAGACAGACTTTTCAGTGTCAATTCAAAGTGAAGCTTGTGGCCTTTCCTTACTGCCTAATGGGAAAAATCTTTTCTTTATATGCAACTATATCAGTTGCAGCAAAAACAGCGGTGAAGATGTGTGTTCATCCAAACTCCACCTCCGAAACTCTGAGATTTCAATTGTTCAGAAGCTTCACAAAATGTTCTTGTGTTTGGATTAATCTGTGGAGACCATCTCTGTGGATAAAAAGCAATCTCATCTTGAAATCCAGTGGGTACCACAACAACAAAGGGTAAACAAACAAATAAATTGAAAACAGAGTAAAGAGAGGAAAAGATATAAAGTTCTGGAGATAAATCTGGTATTGCACAGAAGGAGGTGCATAACAGAGTTTCAACATGAAACATATCTACACAGTAAAATGGAGATTGCTTCTCTTAGCTATTTCCTCCCCTTTTCACGTTGATTATGCTTTCTGGAAAAAAAAAAATCTTCCTACTCTTTTGCTGCACAGAAGAACCCTATGTTGTCTAAGTAGTATTTAAATCAAAAGTGGGCCAGGCCTATATACGGCAAACTATCTCTCAATGTATCACACACATATACTCAAAATATGCATAAATAGTTTTCTTGTAGTCTGGGCAAGTGTAAATATCAGCTGAGAACAAAATATATATGGCCAGATACTCAAATTGTATAACAAATATACCTCCACTGCAGCCAATGTGAGACAAGCTGGGGAACTGGTCCACTTTCTCAGAGAGAGTTCAATAGGAGCAGAAACTGGGAGTAGTGAGGGGATTCACTACAGCAGTTACTATGACTACCTTTTGATTATGGACATTCCACACAATATTACATGGCTCTTAATATTTTCCCTTGTTAAAAAAAAATACAAAACACAAACAAAAAAATCCCCAAACCAAACATAACCATGCCCCTCACCACCACTGAACGCACACCAACAACAAGAACAGGAACATGTTTTTCGTTCCAAACTAGTATAGAAGCACCTGAAGCTTCATGAATTACTGCAGTCTTTCTCTATATAAAATCATTGTCTGGTACTTTTATTTGATGAAGAAGTCACACCATGTCTTTATGATGTAAATGGCTTGTGAACTTGAATTCTTTCATCTTCTGCAGTACAATTCTTAAGCAACAGTGGCAGAAAGTACTGCAACAACTAACCTGGGGTACTCACATACACTCTTTCTCAGACTTATAAAGGCATTTATAGGTGTAATCTATGGGGGGGTAAAAGCCTTCTTTGGTTTGTTCAGAAAGTCAAATTACTCAGAGTGCAAGTTTGACTTGGAAATCCGTTCTCTCAGGGAGAACACAATAGCTATGACTTTAAGCCAATGTACACACATAAGCCAATGTATACAACTGACACTAGAAAGTTCAGGACTAACACCTTTTACCAGTCATTCTTCTGCCTAATATGAATATACCAGAATATTACGGGTTTTTTTAAGCCATGCTTCATATAATACTTTAATAATGGGCCTAGACATATCATGGTAGCTTTTATCTTTTATGTTCCCAAAATACTTCAGAAACACGATCTGTCACTAAAATGCAACTGCATTGTAGTCATATGTATGGGTTGAATGTGGTTAATATTTCATTAGAAGTCAGATTATTTATATAAAATTTTAGTTTTATTAGAAATAACTTGTATCAAAAAATTTCACCACCATTTTTGTTAATGTTTATGTATTTCTGAATGATCTGGGTATGACTCATATTCCATGTAAGCTATATGAGGTCAACTTCTTTGCATATTAAAACATAAGAAAGATGGTATATCACGTAATAAATCAACACTAATTTAGTAGTGAAATAGTATTTTATCAACACACCCACAATTCTCCAAAATACAAGCTCTGAATCTAGTACTTTTCACAGTCATTTCTTCAAGTAACCAAGAAAATTTGAAAATTAGTCCCCCCGAAAAGAGAGATTAGAATTTCTTTCTGTAATATTTCTCCAGGTTTTCTAGAAAAAAAATTCAAAACTATTTTTTGTTTCAGTCCAAATGAGAGAAACACCCTGACTTTGTAAAAAAGACTTAGACAATCTTGCAATTGTTTCATTCTTTGCTTTTTTCTTTAGTTCACTATTTAAAATTCTGCATGGAGAATCAAACTCTCTTAAAAAGCAGGAAAAATTTTAATTGTGCAAAAAAAATCTGAGTTAGCTACAAAAAACATTTACTTGTTTTTACTTCCCTTTTGTGATCACTTCTCCTTAAATTCTCTGTTGTACTGTCGTATATCTTATATGTATTGATTATGGTTATTTTTCTTCCTAGAGGTAGGTTGTACAGAGTGCAGATACTTTTAAATTAAAACCAGTCTAGTGATTCAGCTGACGGATTGAAAAAGTTTGAATAGGCAAAAGTACCCCTTTTTATGTCACATTTACATGTGATATGATTTTTCATTTAGGGCAACAAACAACATATTCAATAGATTTTAAAATAAAAGCTAATTATTTAATTCTCTAAGATACAATAGGGTAGTCACTACCAGATAATGCCCATAAAAACTTTAAGTCACTGAGACTACTAAATTTTATTTCGAGTGTCACCCACAAAAGCCTAATTTTTAAAATGCAAGGATCAAGACTAATAAATCTGTATTTAAGCATCTAAACAGAGAAGACATGTTACAGGTGTTCAGACATTCCCAAATTGCAACTCAGTCGAAGGATTTCCAGTTAACAATAGATTATGTTGCTTAGATTTGTGTATTTGCCTTGTGAGGGCTATGCTTACAAATAAAACCTAAGCATTTTCCCAGAATTAAGATGACAATAATTCATTTGCTAGCTTATATTCTCATGGATTAAAACATACCTAATGTTTGAGATCTACCTTCCCATAACATATTACTTTTCATATTTTCGTGCATACTTTGCTAATTTTGTCTTCTACGTGCAAAAAAGTGCTGTCAATACTTAGTAAAATGGCAAGTATTAAAGCATCTTGATACCCTTCTGAATTAGATATTTACTCATTTGACAGAGGCAAAGGTAGAAAAACAACTGTTACCCTCACTAAAGGTGATTACACATCAAAAGCCATGATTAGAAATCAGGTATTCTGTTGCTCAGTATTTTGCTCTAAACCAACAATCAGAGTCCCTCCTTTCACTCTCTACGATCCACTGCATTTTTAGTATAATGTAATCATCCCAAAGTACTCATACAATTAGAGACTTTTAACTTCATTATTGCTGATGGAATTTGGACTAATTAATAATTCCCAAAAGAACACTTAGCATAATCGACATTTTGACAATAGAGCATGAAAATTAAAAGAACAAATGTATGCGCATTTCCAGCTGCCTTTGAATTATGACAGTGACATTAATAATTTGTTATATTCATTGCTCAGCATTTATTTAAACTGCTCATAAAGCATGATAAACACAATTAAAATTAATGAAATCTAAAGAATACACAGAGGAACAGATGTCAATGTCAATTGTATTTGCTACTTAGAGAACTCTGAAGTTGGAAGTTTGCATTTGATATTTGATTTATGTGATAGTTGACTGCTGTATGATTAATTGATCCAAGTTATCTTTCTTATTTTACTGCTACTGAAAAGCTAGTAAGAGGTTACCGAAATGAGAGCAATTATTTATGAAACAATTCTCAGGTAACTTTTGTATGTTACTCCAAAGTAGTTCTTGTAGTGATGGAACTTATAAAACTTTAATATCTTGCAATGAAATTCTCTTGACCGTTCTGACATTATTGTGGCTTCAGTTTTAGTTAAAAGCAGATAAGATGGCACATATTTAATACGTGTTAATTTTAGCTTTATGTTTATTATGCGGTCTGTATGTAAAATCAAGTTTGGGTCCCTGGCTCAGTATTTTAAAGGTCTTTTCTTCTGAGTTACATTCTGTAACTTCAGGAAGTTCTTTGGATACAGGCTTTGAATCCAAAGTTTAGAATAATAAACTTGTGGGTTTAAGCTTATGCCTTGCCCATAATTGGGAAGTAGAAGACTGTTTTCCAAGAATTTGCTGCACAATAATATTTCCCCAGGCTATAAAATGTATCACAGGGCTTCGACTTCACTTGAATTAATCCCTTCCAAGAACAGGCTCATCAGGTGCTCTGCAAACCTCATACTGTTTACAGGCAAGGCTTAAACTTATGGAAAATGTTAGTTGCAAATAATGTATCATAAGGTTTAAAACAGAGCTATGCAGTAGAGCTATGTCAAATTATTCATCATTGCAGGAAAGGAATCAGGGCTGCCGGTGTTTCAGTACCAGGCCTAATTGCCATTTCTAATGCTGTCCTTTGGCCTTTGCTTTATAGCTACCCAGTGACTATATGTTTGAATACATAGCTAACTCATGGCCAGCCTGAGCTAGTCCAGCCCTGCAGGACGCCAAGCCAACATACCTTTTTCTATCTCCACCACAACACTACGTCGTAGAAACTGAAAATAAAATATAGAGTATCTCTATCGGGCACTTTGAAAGTCTAGCTGATCTGGAGATAGCTACAAGAGGCTTAAAGTACCCCAAACTTCTATTTGACATCAATTTGGATTTGGTTCATATATTGCTTATGAAGAACGCAGAAAGTCAGAATCATTGTAGTACTGTTTTGAAAGATAAACATGCATATGCATATATATAAAAACAACTAAACACTGACAAACAATGCTTTGGAAGACAGAAAACATGGATGCTAACAAGGAGTTTACCTCTACATCAGAGCCTTGCTTTTTGTCTCCTGTTTTTCAAAGTTCTCATCTGGGACATCCTTTTCAGACCGTTTTATCTGCTTGGCATATCTGTATGGCAGAATTTTACGTAGCTGTTGCAAAATGAAATTATGAAGTCAGAAAAAGTGGTTCCAAAAATAATCCACAAGTGGCTCCAAAAAAAGATCATCTTCCCATTTAGGAAATGAATACATTAAGAATCATTTGAACTATGGTCTGTTATTAAATTCAACCTTCATCTGAAGGGTTTGATTACTCTCATTGGCAACTTTTGAAATTACAATCCTGTGTACAAAATTGCATTTGCAGAGGACTTGCTCTTTTATTTGTGAATACTTCCTTCCCCAAAGCTGAGTACAAATCAAACATGTTTTTCACCCACATTCTGCAAATTTTTTTTTTATGAATAAGCAACAACAGCAGTGTATGCAGAAACTGCACACTTAGCCTTCTAAAATTCGTCTCACAAGTACAGGCAAGCAACTTAAATTCATCTACATCAACACTACATTTCTCTGGGTTGTTAGCTGCTATTGCTTTCTTACACTGTGACAGATTTATCACACCATACTGTATGAGAAAGAGACTTACTCATATTAAGTGATATTTCAAAACAAAATGATGGGCAGTCCAATGAGACCTCTGATGTTCATGGTATGATTCTTAACATGAATGGAAATGTAAGTAAACAGCTGGTAACTTCAATTCATTGTGCACCAAGATGTCCTGCAGATGTACTAAAGAGATCACCATGGTTCAGATCTCTGAATAAATGGAGTTAATTTCTGTGATTCCAGTTACATGCAATTAACTTATTGCTTGCAATTTTACTTGGCGTTGACTTAAATTGTCAATTATTGTTTTGCTCAATTGACCAATGTGAAGGACTCTCTTCCTTTCACTACCAGAGCTTTCATAAATAGTGCCATGATGTTTTTTCCTAATGAATGGTGAAGCCGTGCAATTCTAGATTTTAGTGAAACTGAAATTATCTTCTGCAAATTGCTTTGCCACATTTTCTCAAGCCAGTGAAGAGAATAATCATTCTATCTTATTAATTGTGTACCTACACAAATGATTTTGCAAGCTCTCATATTGACAAGCTTGCTTTTCAAACTGTTTTCCCTACAGTACTAGCCATCCTGAAATACATAATTTGCTTAATTCCTACCTGAAATTCTATGATTCTGAGAACAGCTCCTGATTGATTTATAGTTGCTGCTGGAAAAACAAAGCAAAACAAAAATTTTAACAAAAAGGAAGGACTGAAAGGCTTCTAGATTTATAAATATTTAACAAACTAAAAAAAAAAAAAAAGACAAATGTTAGCATTGTTTTTCAAGAGATTTTGAAATAAAAAGAAATACCAGAGAGATGCAGGAGAAGAGGGGAGAAACAGGGGTGGAAAACAGAGAAAGAAAACTTCTGCAGATAAAACTCTTGGGACAATGCCCTCCTTCTTGAGCTGAGGTTCTGTGATCTTCTATTTGTTTTTAAATGCTTTGTCAGAACCAATACTACTGAGCTCATTAGAATTGCATTTCATTCATTAGTGATTTAGATACTGTGCCAAAATGCCAAGATACACACAGACAGCAGCATACAGACAGTATGTTTGTTGACAAAGCGGTCACACATAGATGCTTTTCCTGATGTTTTACTGTCAATCAATATAATGAACGAGCTAACCATCAATGGTTTCTGGAGCATGCTTGAATACATATAAAGCCACTTACAAAAGTATACAGAGACGACTCATAGTTCTGAATTAGGTCATTCATTTGTCTTGTTTTTAAAAGAACTGTGAAAAAAAAAAGAGTAATTTCATTGCCTGCGGAGGCAGAGATGCTTGAAACAGAAAAAGAATACTTGTTGTTATGTGTGCATGTATGAATTAGGAGCGATTTGCTCTGAAGATGTTACTTATTGAGCTACTAAGAAAAAGCCTAACTGCTGCCAGAGGCAATGCATTATCCACAACAGAGCTGAAGATGGGATTCAGTGCTCTGCTGAGCTAATTCCCTGTAATGTTTCATCCTATGCAAACTACCTCTAGAACTTACACCACAGAATCTGTGGCTTCTTTGAATATCTTAAACTCCATGCAGCAGGAAAGTGACCAGCAATTTTTGTGGTGCTTAGAATAGAAAAACACTTTAATGAAAAAGTATACTATGGTAACCAAGACACTGAGCATTTCTATACTGTTTTTGTCAAAGGAGCACTAGTTGTTAAGTTTCATGGAACCTTTATGAAAAACATGAAAGATTTACATGCTAAGAAACATTGACACTTCAGTTTGAAAAAACTAGTACCGCTGAATAAAAGCAAAAAATATAGGTCAAAGATGAAAGGTACGATACAGTATTGCAACTACATTTAACTGTCAATGTTGAGAAAATTTTATTTGTGATATATTAACTGAGCAGAAAGAAGAATATGGTTTTTGCCAGCTGTCATTCTCCCAGTTTATGCAGGCTTTTTCTTAAGAATCATAGATAAATTCAGATTGGAATGGACTTTGGAGGTCATTAGTCTAACCTCCTGCTCAAAGTCAGCTATGAGATCAGATCACATTGTTCAGATCCTCTCTTATTTCAATTTATGCCCAGTGTCTCTTATCCTTACACTATGTATCTTTGTGAAGAGCCTGGCTTTATCCTCTTGATAATCGACTCATGGGTATTGGAAAGCTGCTAGCAGTTTAAACCCCACCAAAGCCATCTCTTCCCCAGGCTGAACAAGCCCCAATCATTTGGCTTGTCCTTGCAGACCAAGTGCTCCAGCTCCCAACCATTTCGGGCGCTCTTCCCTGAACTCACCCCAGTTTACCAATGTCTTTCTTGTACTGAGGGCACCAAAATAGGGTGCAGATTGGGGTCTAAAAGAGTGCTGAGTAGAGGGGTAGAATCCCTTCTTGCGATCTCCTGGCTATGTTGCTGTTCACACAGCCCAGAATGCTGTTGGCCATCTTTAATGACAGGGCATGCTGCTGGTTCACCTGCAGCTTGCTGTTTGTCATGACATCAGGGCTTTTTCAACAGAACTGCTCCCCAGAAAGCTCATCACCAGGCTGTGTCATTGCAGGGCCCCCTGGTGTGGGGCTGGGAATTTGTCCCACACTGTTGACTTGCATGAGGTTCCTGTTGGCCCATTCCTTCCGGATTTCTGAATCTCTCTTAATGGCAGCCCTGTCCTCAAGCATGTTAGCTGGCCGCTCCAATTGGGTGTCATCTGGGAACCTGATGTGCTTCCTCTAGGTCATTAAGAAAGATGCGAAACAGGACAGGTCCCAGATCTCTGTGATCCGTGTGATACTCCCATTGTTACTGACCTCCAAGCAGCGTATGATCCATTAATCATGGCCTTCTGAGACCAACCATCAAACCATTTCTATTACCTATCTCCTTGCACACCCATTCAGATGATAATATCCTAAATTGTATACAAAAAATATTGTGGGAGACAAAGTCTAAAGCCTTCCTTCATTTGAGGTAGATTACATACTCTCTGCTTGCTGACAAATCCAGACACTTTGTCATAGAAGGCAATCAGGCTGCTCTTGACAAATCCATGTCAATTACACTCTTTAAAGTTCCCAGAATGGTGCTTTAAGAGGACTTGCTGCATGGTTCTTCCACTGGCTGACAAGAGGCTGTCTAGTCTGTAGTTTGTCAGATCATCCTTTTGGCTCTTTGTGAAGATGGATGGGACATTTGCTTTTCTCTAAGCGTTGTTGACTTTATGCAGTCTCCCTGACCTTTCAGAGATGATGGAGAATAACCTTATAATGTCATCAGACAGCTCTCCTGGCATCCTTATATACAGCTCACCTGGTTTTATAAACTTGCATGAGTAGGGCTCTCTCAGGAAATCCCTTTCTCAGTCCCTGTTCAGCTGACAGTTGATCTCATCATAAAGTTTCAAGCAATTTGTAGTGTGGATCAACATTTATACATGCGGATCTACTTCATACAGTGCACCATGGAATTTGTCAAACTGAAATTTGAAAACCACCACAGTTTTTTTTATTCACTGAGTTTTGATTTATAGGCCAAAAAATGAGACCTCTGCAGGGGAAAATGGGTGAAATTATTCAGGATTTAGTCAGAGATGAAAAGAAAATTCAGCAAAAAATTCAAAACCTTTCTGCATGGTTTGGGTGTTGGTTTTTTTTCAAGAAAAAGTGCAATTTTTCTGTGACAATCCAACACTTCCATAAAGAGAATAACTTTTTCATTTAAGACTCAAAACCTGACTGGGCACTGTCCTGGGCAATCTGCTCTAGCTGATCCTGCCTGAATGGAGAAGGGGAGCTAGACTAGATTATTTCCAGAGGTCTGCTTTCCAACCTCAGTAATTCTGTGTGTCGATGAATTTACTTTCTACTTTGAAACAATTTTTGCAGAAACAATTTAATAAACTGTCTGTCACCACTAGCCAACGACATGTGTCATTAGATCTTGTTTCGGGCATCTAGGCTCCACGTTCTTTAAAGGGAAACCAGGAAGGGCTAGCGAGATTTTGGCTGCAGACCATAACACCAATAATGCTTAAACATAAAACTATGACAGCAAGAAAAAACAATCTACCTATCAGAGGATTTGAAGCCCTGATGTGTCTATATGTAAAGTTCAAGATTTAGTTTACAACTAAATCTTTACAACTGCTTAATAAAATTGGTCATTTTAAAATCTGATTGTATTCATAGAAGTTTAACTTTGTTAAAGAGTGAGTGAATCTGTGTGGATGTGTGTGCGTACATGAGAGAGGAATATTGACTAAAATAATCACTACCTTGGGACAGCCATTTGATTTATTAACATATAAGTAATTAAAATAAATAGTCTAAATTATTTCACATTTCTGACTTTAGAGCTAGTATTTGATTAGACTGTCACGGAAACTGTCATATGTGATCTGATTAGTATTTAACAATGACTTGCTTTAAGAATACATAGTCTCTATATGATAACAAAATCATAGCCCCAGAGGAAAGAATTAGAGATAATTATCTCATTTTTTGATGAGTGAATTGAATTATTAGGCATTAACTCTTCCTGAAAAAAAAGTCATGACTACTTCATTTTAAATTCATACAGCTAACATTATTATTACTGCCATCCAGTCTCACGCTGATTACTCTAATAGAATGACTGACTGCCAAAGTTAATTTCTAGAGGTCCTGCTAAATGAGAACCTTGAAATTTGGCTCATTTTGTGTTGTCAACTACACAAAACTTAAATATTTGACCTTTTTCCCTCCCATCACATACTTAATACAGACATAATGCTCTCTCAAAAGTAGATTATCTACTAAGCATAACACTAGCTCTGGGGTCAGAGAGTGATTCAAGAGGCATTAAAGTGTAAATGGATACTGAAGGAAGGGCAGACTGCCTGCAGCTAGAGTCAGTCCACCCCACAAAGGGTCTTCCCAAATCTGTGCAAAGCACTTTGAGCTTGCAGCTGCTGCTGTTCTTTTAGTGGTGGAAGGCTAAATAGGGAGGGCGACTGGCCGTGCTGGCTTAATGGTTGGCCTTGATAATCTTAATGGTCTTTTCCAACCTAAATGATTCTATGACTAAAGACATTGTACATTTCTGTGTTCAGGAGTGGCACCCAAGCATTGAGTGGCTGGGAACGGCAGGTCTCAAATGACCCTAGCGCTCCTCTCCAGTCAGCCACAGACGGGTCAGCTAAGAGCTTTCACTTTCAGGCTGCTGCAGAAAGAGAATTAACAACTCTCTCTCCTGTTGCATAGCACTGACAACCACAGCACAGCTCCACTGCTGCGGTGTTGGCAAAAGGACAGTAGACCCTAAGGAGGGACAAGACAGCTAGTCCTCCAGCACTGAACATTTCGCTATGGTGGTAGCAACGGTTACCCCCGCAGGGGCCAATTAATGCCTAATCTGCAAGCTGGACAGAATTTAGCCTGGCCAAACCAAGGAAGAAGTTCAATGTTTAGAAGGAACGTGCACCTAACCTCAGTAGAGAAGAGCATGGTCTCCTTAATGGCACAGCTATGCTCCCGTAAGGACAGTTGCCCAGTGCCAAAACCACCTACTGCAGTTATCCATGGTGTGAGAAAAGGGGAAAAGGAGCCTTAGAGGCTGATAGGCTTTTAGGAATATGATGAATTCCTGCAAACTAGCATATGTTTACTGACATATTTCGAGCACTAAAGAACACTTCTGTGCCACATTCTGTAAAAGTGGGTGCTATCACATACTAAGCAGGGAAAAAATAAAGCCACAGGGTGAATAAGCACCAGCACAAGCAACAGGACCTAATATTCCAAGCACAGGGGATGTTGTTCAGCAGCAAAACCAGGACTCCCTGGACTTGAATATTTCCCAAGAAAACAATTTCTCTAGTGGATTTTTTTGCCTTAAAATCAACTCTACCTCAAACAAGAGATCGCTGAAAAACTCAAAATTGGGCAAGGTCTGTCACTGGACTGCTGGATGAAAATGAACAAGTCATTTTTTTTATGTCCTTCCTTAGCTTCATGGCCAGTAGTATTGAGAAAATGATGCCTGTCCTCTGTTTTGAGCATATTGAGTCCAATAGAGAACTACATTATTCATGTTTCCAGTGCTGGAAGGACTTCTTGTACTGATGGATGTTCTTAGCTCTATTTTTATAGAGCTCCATTTTTAATGTATACATTTCTCTCTCTTCTTCATTGCCCAGCTAATCCTGATTTATAAGCACTGTAGGTCAACTATAAAAAAAGTTTTGATTTTTTGAGATCTCTCTTTGAAAATGAAATGGCTGGTTTGAGGAGTAAAAATTGGCATAGAGCAGAGAAAAAAGTGGAGCACTTATAAATAAATATGTCCTTGCAGCCGTAGAAAAATGATGATGAGGGTTACCAAAACTAGATATGACCTTTACTCCCTCTGCTTCTGGCAGTTTCTGGAAACCAGAAAGATTTGCTGCAGTTACAGCTGAAAACCCAAAGGCATATATATAGCTATTATAGTGTTTCCATACTGAGATGTTCCAAAACTAGGAAAGTTTTTATTGAACTGAAATTTTAGAATTAAAACTAAGAAAAAAATAAACCCTGCACACTGAAGAGCAGCTTAAAGAAACATAACAGATATTGACAATAAATAAATTGAAGTTGAGACAGTTTGGGCAAATCTCATCCTCATCTGCATGTGCGGATGGCACAATAAATGAGCAATTCTGATTGTGAGGGGTCTCAGAATAAGTAATGATTATGGTGTTACATTTGATTAGAACAGAATGCACGCAATGATCATTTCAATATCATATTGAGCTAGTAGGATATTGTCTGAGCCTTTTTGACCTTCTTAAACATTTCACAATTCCTCCAGCAACTTCCTCTAAAATTTTTACTAGCATTACTTTCACCTTCAATTAGGTTATTCTAATCAAAAGGCAAATTAAAACAGTTAGCCTAAGCAGCTTCTAACATATTTTAAACATTACTTCAGTGAAAAAGTTTAAGCCAGAATATGTACAATGATCTTACATCAGCCCTTGTTTTCCATATCATTACAAAAATGAATAATAAGTTATCTTAGATGACTTGGAAATAGTCTTTAGCAGAACTTCTGATTTTAAAGGGCTATATTCCTTGTTATGAATTATTGATCTATTAATTGTATATTTCCTTCTTTAACGTTTAACTGCAGGCATATTCTGAGGCATAAACTTTATTAAACACAACAGAGAGTTCTCAGATTCATTTTCTTGTCTTGCTGCTGTAATAAGTCAGTTAGTTTCTCAACAGTGATTTTATGTTTGTATTTCCTACACACAGCAGAACAGCTGTGACTACATAAGGAAGTGCTTGACTCCCACTTTTGGTCTCCATTCCACAGGGACACTATGACTAGCAAGGGAAAAGGAAGCGGAAAGGCCACAAATTCAATGGTCTGTACATTTCATCTGGGAAAGTCCCTTTCATTCCTGCTCTCTCCTTTAAGAATACTAATAAATACAGTATAGAAAACAGAGTCTTTGTGACCTGCATTGCTGTGGCTCAGTAATTGTCTTCTGAGAGCAGAATTGGAAGATTAGCCAGAATTAACTTTACTACATTTAGGTGGAATTATATAAACTAGATATGGAGATACAAATAGATATTTTAATAATCTAATTTTAAAAGCTACCTCAGCCTAACCCAATCAGTTACCTTCATGAATCTGTCATGGTTTGGACTGGACATAAATACCTTTATGACCCCAGAAAGCACTCCAGGCTGGGTGCTATTGCATTCTTTGGATATATTACAGAAGTTGATAATAAACTTTTGCCATTAGCTCAAAAGCTTTTGATAGTTAAACTTCATATAAGTTATTTCTATGCAAAATTTGTATCACCTCTTGGCATCAAGTAATTTTGCACCTTATCAGGTATTTTTTATTTTCTTGCAATCATTTGAAACAAAAATAAAATTATGAAGGAAGCATTCTACATTTAAACAAAAATTAAAGTAAAAATAAGTATGTACCATGTCTATCTGGACCAAACTAGTACTGCTGCATTGTTTAGCACAGATTTAGTATTAATAATCCTGGCATCACAATATCAGGAAAAATATTGGTAAGTGCCAAAAGAAAATATATGCAAGCTGCACTTTATCTGCGTAAGAGCTGATGGATCTGTGATATTCCTAATAGTATGTGGGTGAGCTACCTGTTGAATGTAAAGTTTATTTTCATGTTTACACAAAACGGTAAGAAAGGGTTTGGTGGAAATCAGATTTTGCAAAATAGAAAATAACACAGCAAGAAATTAAACAAAGAAAAGCAAGAAGGAAGATAAACTTAATAAACTGTATAAGCTGCAGCAGTTAAACACAGCAAACGAGAACCATAGAAAGGAGACACCTTCCGTAGTACCATATAAGCAAAAGTCAGCAAAGTCTCACAGATAACTCAAAAAAGCAACACAAAGTTAACAGCTAATCATTGAAGACCTAGATCAAATGAAGTCCCAGCAGCTCTACTCTGAATCAAACTGATCGCAGTTTTACAGAAATAGGTGTAGAAGAAATACATAACTTTTGTCCTTCAAGGAAATTGTTGCATACATACATACCACCCTTGTGTCTAACGAGAAATCTCACCAGTAGTTTGCTGGCTTCCTCTCCATACTGTTTCACCAGTGTTATTTATACTTTTCTCCAATGCCCAGATCATTGTCCTGAACATATTCTGTTTTTGAAGTTTATAGGATTTTGTGAAGAAACATAATTTATACTTGTGTAAATTAAATTGATTTAATTTTCTTGTTTAATGTAGAATGAATAATCAAACCCAAATTCCATTGTTTTGCTGTGAAAATTTAATAAAAATATCTATAGAAAACTTTAAGGAAAATGAAAAGACAGAACTATTATGGTGTCTTGCTTTGTGTCTGCAGATATTAATGTGGTTCCATTTTGGCAGCATCTGAGCTCCACCTGTTTTTCACATCAGTTATATATTTCTCTCTTCTCTCGGAAAAAGATTCTCACATTTCATTGCAAAAAAAAAAAGTGCAGCAAATTATAACTGGGGAAACAAACAAATATCCCTTACTAGTGGATCCACTGCATAAGAAAAGTAGCATAGCATGCTCTTCACATCCTACTATGCTCCACTCCATATAAACTGCCCAAAATGAATGTTGACCTTCTCTTTGTGAGTTGGAAGGAATGTGGAGGCATAGGACACTTTATGCATATTTGGAAGCAGTGTCCTTAAAAGAAACCACTCTGGGAACTGATCAGGGAAGCTGTCTACCTAAGAAGAAAAAAGCAACAAAAAGGGAGCATTTTACTTCAGAGAGGGTCCAGAGTTCACAGAATCTGTAGCAATCTGTCCCTTTGTGTACACAGGAGAACTGATGAGTTAGTCTACTTCTCTGCTGGCAATGAGAATCACTCTTGCTCCATATTGCAGATCAAAAGCCACAAAAACATGTGTTGGCCATACTGAAGATGAAAAAAATCCAGCCCCGAAAGGAAACAGAAGTAATTAGTCTACTAAAAATAATTATGCATATTAATTATACTGCTGTAACTGGCAGCTGTCTTTCAAGTTTGAGGGAGGCTTTTGCAATCTCAGTGGAATCTTATCCAATTTTTTTTTCCCAAATGTAAGTATAGCAGCCTAGGGATTTATGGGGCTTGCTTTTGCACTATGTAGAACTCACCCTTTTTGATTCAGCCAGTTTAAAGAGATCAGAATTATTTTTTTCTTAGTAGCAGAGAAGTGTAATCTGTACTTCCCTGCACAGTCTCCAGTTCAGCTAAATGAAAAGAAGGTTCATTGCCAATGGGGAAGAACCAGGGAATACATTCAAATTAGCACAGCCTCCGCAGCCTTACTCTACAGTTCTTCCTACTTCAGTAGGAAGTATCTACTCTATCTAAGACTCTTATCTAAGGATGCCAATTCAGCCAGATATCTGACTTAAGAACCCAAATCTGTATGTCACACGTACAACCAGCATCAGCTTGCAGTGAACACAGCCCATTGGGCTTTGTGGTTACACAGCTGCTGAAGAAGTTGTTTGTTTTCAACCTCATGAGAGTCAACTTTGTAAAGAACAAATAAAGCAATTAAAAATGTTTTTCTTCATTTACACATTAAAATAAAAAAAAAAAAGAAAAAGAAAACTGCAGCTGCTTTTGGACCTGATTTTTTTCTTCTGAAATAAGAAAACGTAAAGAAACAAACTTGCTTCAAAGAGAGCAGAATCTAAACCTTATTTTCACTACTGTATCAAATAGGTCCTCACAGATGAGGTTATAACTGTTCCAACATCAGCAACTCCTTATTCTGCTTTTCACAGAGATTTATAAACATGACCAAGAAGGAAACAATCTAGCATCTACACTGATCCTCATTAAGATCTTTGAAACACAGTCAGAATCAATCTGCCACACAAGAGATGAAAACAACGCTTGTGAAAATGCTCACTGAATTTTTTGGGGTTCTTCTTTTTCCAGGTTAACATTTGGTTCTGCAAAGCAAAGTTTCTCCCTTTCCTCTGCTCTGTATTTACAGTTCTCCATTCAGCTCTGCAATATGACACAAATTCATCGTATGGTATGCCTCTTTTTTGGGGAGGTTACTGGAACTGGACTCTATCTCTTATCAGTAGATGGAGACAGGTCCGGAATGGTAATTCAGATACGAAGACGACTAAAAGCTCTTCATCAGAGGCCACTTGTTCCCCATTCACTAGAGAGAAAACCTACAGTGAATACACACCGAAGGCTCTTCAGCTGTGGGGGGTTGATACAAACTGCCTATTTACATACTTAAAATAAAAGGCCCATTTCCCTGCATTAAAAAAATTATCCAAGATTCAAATTTTTTTTAGTGAGCATTTTTCAAGTTGGAGTGATAACTTGAGATACATATTTTGGGGTATGAAGTTTTGGTAAGAAAAGAAAAAGCGTTACTGAAAATCAGGTTGTAAAAGAGAAAATGCCAGCAGAGGCCTCATTACCTTCTCTTCTTTCTCCAAAACTGCAGTGAAAAGTCTAATTTTTTGTACAAGCTACCACTATTCTTATCAACACCTCAACATTTATTTAACCAAAAATAAAAGCAGCTAAACTTCAGTTCTGTTTTATTTGTCCTCATGCAACTTCTACTGAGCTCAATTTGATACAAGTAAAATTGACTTTCCCTTTTTATGAGGACAAAACTGAGCCTCTGTACCCTCAGCTGCCCCTTTACCTGTAACACAGCTTCACAAGACATCAAAACTACTGCAAAATGCAATTTCCTCCGAACGGCAGCCTATGAAAAAGAAAAGGATTTGATTAGCAGAGACAAAGAGATGAGGTGTCAGTTCCCATTTTGAAATGAGTTGTCAAGAAACATCACTTGAGGAGAGAGATTGAATGAGCGTATTTCAGTTGTAACAGATTTAATTCCTGCAATGCCAATAAACAATAATTATAATGTATTGTCAGTGATCCAGGGACAGCCTGTATAAATACAAAAAAACCCCCACATTTTAAAAGGGGCAGGAGCTAACGCCTCCTTCAGTGACTGTAATTTGTGTCAGTAGAGGGCTATAAAGAAATATATTATTTTCTCATTACCTTCTTAACTTGTTTGTTACGTAGATCAGACACCTGAAAATTAAACGCTGCACAAAAAGGACTAGATCATGCCAGGTTTACTTTACAAATTCCCCCTCCCAACTCTGCGTTAGTTTTATCATTAAAAAAGCATATTAAGTATTGGCTTTGATTTGCCACTTCACAGTACAGCTTTTATAGTGACAGATGTGCCACTTTGGCAAGCTGCAAGCATTGCTCAGCACTTGCATCACCAAGAATCACTTCAGGGGGTTTGCAACACAGCTTGGAATTAAAAACTTTGCTGTATAAAGGAGTCAGTCTCAAACATGGAAGGAAAAAGAAACAAAAACTGACACACACAATGGCTAAAGAAGACAAAATACAAACTTTTCCTTCAAGCTTTCAGAGCTACATGGTAGAGAATTGAGTGGATGGTGGTCCTCTCTGAAAGATTTCAAAACGTTTCTTTGTTTCCTCTACTGTCATTAAATCAAAGCCTTCTGAGCAGGAGAGAAACACCCCACCAGTGATTTTCTCTTGAACTCATGCTCTGGAATACTGTACTTGTTATAGGCTAAACATTCACTAGTGTAAAAATGTGACCCTTGTCACTAGCAAGTAACCCAACAACTGGGTTAGACAGTCAGGTTTCTTCTGCCTTTCTCCTTCCTGCTGAGAACTATACTTCTTTCAGCTATAATTTATGGAGGAGTACAATGACCAATTTAACTCACATTTGGAATTATTATTTATTAATGTGCACAACTTTTTTAGTGAAAAACAGCTGAAAATTTCATCAGTGTAGTCTTATAAGATAGGATACTCCAGGAGATTTTTGTACCCATTCGTGTGTCTAATTAGTGTGTCTCATTCATATGTCTCATTTTGTGCTTTTGACAGTCACACACATTTCAAATATCAGCCACTTTACTGAGGTACCTTGCAATTTCCCTGTTACACATAGGCAAAGCAATCCAAGTGATGGGATTAATCACACTTAAAAGTACCTTATGCGATCAAACAACTAGTGAATGGTGCAGTGTAAGCTACCACTCCATCAGTAATTAATCTTTTAGGTAAAACCTTTTTGAACAATAGGAACATTATAGATTATTATACTACATATTCATATTTGAAAGCCAAAAATTATATTAAGATTGCCTGGAAAATACAAATAATAAAATAGTATGGAAACCTATTAAAATAATGATGTCAATGAGGGAAGGGAGATCAAAACCCTGAGCTACTTGGGTTGCTCTCACAGCTGACCCTTTGAACAGGTTGGACTAGGGACCCTCTGAAGTCTCTTCCAACCTGAGTTATTCTACTGTTCTATGGAGAAAGGTGCCATCACTTAAAATGCCAGCTAGATTTTTACTTAGACAACCCAGAAGGTATGACATCAAAACCAGAAACTGAATATCCAAGAGAGAAAACAAGTTATTCCAGCAGAATCACATTTGGGCTTCAGAGAATTAAAAATCACACCATAATAAAACTTATGACGGTTAAAAATCACCAGGGGAGAAACCTCTGTGGCCACACAGTTGATCTGCACTGAAATCTTGGCACAACTGATATCAGAAAGAGTTGCAAGAATAATAATAGTGAAGCTGATGGGAAAATCTAAGAAGACACAGTGCACTGGAAAACACCCAATGTAATATAGCCTTTAGCAAGAGGAAAGGAGAAATGTCAGAGAAAGAGAGATATATTTGCAAATTAATGTTCAGTTTTGTAGAAAAGCTTTTGGCAATGATGTTCATTTTCAGAAAGTTCAGACAATTTCTTATTTAAAATCAAACACAAGTCTTTCTTACAGAAATTAAAAGTACTTTTATTGGGATTTAAAAAAAAAAAAGTTTTGTATTCCTTTCCTTTCTATTCTGTTTATGTACGCTTTTAGGAAATCTTTACTCTTTTATTTCCGAGGATGAGAGTCCTGATATCACAATACTCCCTTACACAAGCTGGCAACAAGCTGGATTTTTATATGAGAAGCACAAACAACCACTGTGCAACCACAGACTTTTAGCTAGAACAATCTTTTTTGACCTAACCGGAAAGGATGTGTCTGTCCTCCAAAACATACACTTCAAAATAAGAAAAAAAATTCTGAGATGGCAGCACTTCTGTCCACTTTTCTACACTCAGCACCAGACAGGACTTTTCAGAGGACCACAAGTTCATTATACTACTCCAGAGTTAAACATTCACAGCTTGATTTCTATTGATTTCTGTTTACAATTGATTTCCATTTTCTTGAAGTCCTGGATATTTCTAGTTTCTTATGCTGACCTGCTGATTTGTCTTCAACAAATCTTTATCACATCAACTCACAGTTAGGTCCTACACTGAATTTTTGTACAACTGAATTGTGACATAGACAATGTTATTTCAGCATTACAAAAGGAACAGAGGGTTTATTATTTGAAACATAGCCATCGGTGTTTTGGAAGCACTTTCTAAAAATTACATGTAATTGAAAAAAGATAAAGGATTGAAGAACATCATGGCGTCTGAGGCTTGCTTGCTTTCTTTAGACTCCAGACTAGAAGAAAATCTCAGTAACAATATATTCTTTTATATAACACTTATAAATAATGCTCAGCATGAATTTTTCCACTTTTTCCTTGTGTTTCTTGTTGCTTTAAGAGTCTCATCAAATGCACTGAATGGCTTTATTTTCAGAACTGGAACAAAAGTGATATAACTATAAACAATTCATGCATCTATTTCCACTTTATAGGATGGAACTTTCCATCTTAAGATATTTCTGTTTCGCATTTGTGAGATCATTGTCACTCCCTTTTCTATTCAGCTGTTTGTTTGGATCTATTCGCCTCAATATGGAAAACAAACTGTTTAAGTAAAGAGAATGGTGCCAATCCGGTATTCAGACAATGCTGTTCAGTTTAAAACACAGGCCTACCATTTCCAGCATTGCCTCATTCCAGTCTTATATCAGTTATGAGAAAGTTATTGCCAAACCAGCAGCTGTGTAATGGAGTGGCAGCTAAGAATAGGAGCATAGGGATGTTTCTCAATATGCAGGTCCGTGCTCCTGAGGAGAGCAAAAAAGTGGGAATTCGCTGTTGACTACCAATGAATTTGAGATCTTTGCTTTCTGCCCTTGTCCCTGTGACAATACTCAACTACAGTTTAAGCTGCCCAGATCTGCCGACACCACAGTATATTTAGAACAAGTTCTACTGAAGAATGATGCTGTATTTCTGCCAGGAAAACAATACTAAAGCTACAGTCTTGCATGTGCCTAAACTTCCTTTTTTTGTGAACGTATTGAGACCACTAGGCAAATCCAAGAAAAACCAGACAAATTTTCTAGCAATGCTGAAAAATTTACATGTGTTTTCATCTGTGATTCTGGGGCAATTAACTAAAACCATAAATATGTAATTATTTGATTGAATAAAATTAATCCAATTTGATAAATATGGGAAAATTCTTTAGCAATTTGTGACCATTTGGAAAACAGAAAGAAATATGTGATAACTAACCCAAAAATATAGAATTCATGTCAAGCCAAACTACCTACTTCTATTGCAGAGTAAAAGACTTTGCAGACAGGAGAGAAATCATAAATCTTAATTTAGGATTTTGAAACTGCCTCAAAGTGGCTTTCTGAAAAATAACTTGGTTGATGAAACTTCTAGAATGTGGGAATAAAATTTCTCAAATCAGCTGAAGACTAATTACAAATGGTTTCCTATCAGAGGGGACAGCTGTACTGTGCGGAACTGTGTGGGTCTGCACTGTTACTTTCATGAGCAATTTGGATGGTAGAATATAGCCTACATAAAGCATATGTACATTAAATTTGCCCATGGCAGAAAACTGAGAGGGATCACAAGTACACTTGAATTTACAGAGACCAAGTAACTGTAGGTAACTTGGGTGACTCAGTATGGATAATCACCTGCACATATAGAATAAGAAACAAGTGGTTAAGACAGCACGTCTTTAGAGAATGATTTGGTTTAGTAAATTTGGGATTAGTAAAGCATTAGCAAACATCCTTCTGATAGTTAGGTAAGTAAATTATATTCATAAAATAACAGAGGTATAGTTGATTCTGCTCTAGGACTGCATGACCTTTGAAGGCGTGTTTCAAATCTGTGGTGCATGATGATCAATATCTTAGATTGTATTGGACCCAACAGGTTCCCAAGGTGACAATTTATACTGTTTACCATTCAGTTTAGCAATCATTTTACCAGTTAAGGATCTGGTTTTACTGTATAAAGATAGGATTCTTTGATCTTCCACTATCTTGCCATTGATATTTGTCCTGTTGCAAAATTAACATTGGCTTAAATCGCAGTTTTGCAGGCATTATAAACAAGAGTATAGTTTTATTCTAAACTATATATAAGAAGAAATTCAAGATACAAGATAGTCACAGAGGAACTCAGAGATATATATCCTGAATTTGAACACTATTTTCAGTTCACTGTCAAGAGTTCAGTCAAGACCAGGAAAAGGTAGGTAAAGATATTTCAGAAATTGGATGTAACTTTTTATTTTCTATCCCTGAGATAGAAAGGGATTAATAGAAAATAAAGATAACAAACTGCTAATAAACAGGTAACCATTTTCCAGAATGGTTTCCATTTTGTTCACTACTGGCATTGTAAAAGGACATTACTAAAATAGTAAATGAGTGATGAGAAAGTTAATAGGAGGGTGATATATTTTTAGAAGCTTTTCACAGTTTCTGACTTAAGTTTATTGTTACAGTCTGTACATTTATGAGATAAGATGAAATGCACTTCTTAAAGAAGAAATTATATAAGGACAGTAAAAAACATTTATGATGCAGATTACCTTGATATCTTGAAGAAAACTGGGAACTCTAGAGGAATATGCTGCTAGTCAAGAGACACTAGTGTATTTCCAGCCAAACCATAGCAGTTACTGACAGCTATAAACATTGTAAAAGCAGAACAAGTTGCTAGTGCTATAACCTATTTGTATATAGTAAGATGAGGGAGGACTGGCAGAGCTGATACATTCAGGATTCTTAGTTCTAAGAAAATGTATAAAATAGTTTTATACATTGCAAGACTAACAGTGGTGAAATCAAAGGATGGATCCTTCACTTTTTGATGTGTATATACAAAAACATTAAGGAAAATCTGAAAGTTTAGCAGGGAGTATCTCAAGTAGTGTGATTCTTGACTGGTCTTGCAAATACAAGGACGAGGCAGTTGCTTAACGTACGCCTGCCTTTTCCAGTCAGTTCTAATGTGTTTAGAGAAATGGGCCTGATGACTCAATGAATAGCACATTTCCTATTTTAGCTGGCAATGAATATGTAACTCACTGATATATCAGGTTCCCTAAAGTATTTTCCATATATTTTATTAAATGCCCCTTGAATCAAAGTAAAATGTCAACACCATTAGCTACTCTACTATTGATCATGAGTCTCCACTGACTCTGTAGTCCCTACAAGATATTTTCACTGTAGATTGAGTTAGGATAGAGTATTCCTTTTTTACAATCATCTGAATCATGTACATGTTTGGATGAGCTCTCTGCCCCTTAAGAGCCAAGACTAACCAGAGATGACTTACTTTTCGCATTTTTTGATACCTGAAGACTAAAATAGGGTATAGATTACTAGTTTAGCACAGGATATTCAAACAATTAGCATGAGGCTATATGTTTATTAGTAACTAATCTGTCCTAAAATTTGTACTACTAACCACAGTCACAGTCATACCTGAAATTACTGTCTCCTCTCCATTTACATTTTGCAGAAAGCTCTGTATGGAGTAATTTTAAAGAATAAACTTATTTTAAATGGTTATAAAAACTAATTTTAAAAAAACGTAAAGGCTCCAAGTTTGTAATTACCACAGCAACACTGCATTTCCTGAGTTGTGTGCAACCAAAACCAGAAGGACTATGTAATTTATATTAAGTACCTGGGCTAGTATATAGTAAATGCAATTTTACTGCAGATAAATGTGTACCTATTTCAGAATAGATACAGTATCTTAATAAATCTATCTGCACAGATTCAAGAGATAGAATATAAATTACACTAAATGGAAGAATGATACAGCATAATTACTTAAAAAAAGGGCCTCCAGCATCTCAATCAAGTATGTAATCTGTAAGTTTCATTTTCCCTGCCTGCAATTCCCCATGCAGTTTCAAATGTCTGTGATATTTATCTTCACTTCTTCTCCTTAACACTTTCAACCAATATTTGAGAAATAGGCAATTCACACATTTCTAAGGATTGAACACCTCATGGGTGAACAAAGATTTCACCTGAAAATATTAATCAGCTACAGAGTTTTCTGCAATTTAGAAGACAATTCAAAATGTTAACATTTGTGGGGGAAATTACAAGCCATAGTGGATACAGTTCCCTTATTAATGCATTCTGTGCAAGGCCTGAGAAATCAGTGGAATTCAGGGGCAGCAAAGCTTTGTAGGGCAGAGCACATAGCAGAGCACAGATGCCTAAAAATTTCCCACTATTCACTGAATGGTCACAACTGGTTATTGTAGAGTGGAAAAGGTGAAAAATATTTAGGGGAAAGGGAAGTGAACTAACATTCAACCTGCACTCCTCAGGCACGCAGATGCAGTAAGTGACCATGTAAACTCTCCTACCTAGTCTATTGCAATGTGAAGTCAATCAGATTAGTCAGAAAAGGAGTAACTTCTTAAGCTAAAAAGCTAAGTAGTACCTTCTGAAACTGTCCTTAGCTTAAATCTCAATGAAAGAGACTACAGTTAATGCATTTTACCTCATAAATGTCATGGTAGTTCATAAGCAAACAAGGCTTTCCTCTAGTTATTCAGTCCAAACAGTTAGTAAGCTAGGGTAAAACTGTCAATTTATCATATTTTGACAGATATCACATGTGGCAGTTGCATCTTAACTCATATCTTTCTATGAGGCTTTTATTTTTATTTAATGAGAGATGAAAGATGCAAATAATTGCTGAGTGGCATTCCCATCATCTATCATTGGTGCTTCTTTCATCAATGTGACGGGACCTCCAATTCCCAGAGACAAGATGAAGAATTGTTTATTGAGATAAAGAGTGTGTTGGAAAATAGAATTACACTGAAATATACCTTTAATGAACAGTCATTAGGCATTTGAGAATAGATGGCATTGCTAGAATGAGAAAACACCAAAGGTTTAATGTCAAAAATATTGTGGCCCAGTCATAATGAAGTGCTTTTTCTCCCCTGTCATGGGTTCAGCTGGGATGGTGTTAATATTTTTTGCTAGCAGCTGGTGTAGCGCTATGTTTTGGATTTGGGATGGGAAATAGTATTCATAGCACACTCGTGGTTTTGGTTGTTGCTAAGCTCTCAAGGCCATTTCTGCTCTTCCTATCACCCTGCCAGCAAGTAGGCTGGAGGGGCACAAGAGCTTGGGAGGGGACACAGCTGGGACAGCTGACCCGAACTGACCAAAGGGATATTCCACGCCATATGATGTCATGCTCAGTATATAAACTGGGGGAAGGAGAAAGAGGGGGAGGGAGATTTGGAGTTACAGCATTTGTCTTCCCAAGTAACTGTTACACATGTTGAAGCCCTGTTTTCCTGGAGATGGCTGAACACCTGCCTGCTAATGGGAAGCAGTGAATGAATTCTTTGTTTTGCTTTGCTTGTGTGTAAGGCTTTTGCTTCACCTATTAAACTGCTTTCATCTCAATCCATGAGTTTCTCCTCACTTTTACTCTTCTAATTCTCCCCCCATCCATACTGGGAGGAGTGAGCAAGTGGCTGCGTGGTTCTAGCTGCCAGTTGGGGTTAAACCACAACATCCCCATACCACCATAAAAATCCAGAAAAGATAAATACTTCGCAGGTGTGCAACATAGCATCCTGTATCTAGGATATCTTGCATATTACTGTTAGTTACTGCTATCAGGATAAAGACAAATGCTAGAAGGTAGAAGTGTCAATCAAAAGTTAGTCTGAATGACATGATTACCATAGACACAAAATAATTACAAAGGAAGAAAATCTAGGGAAAGCAGACCTGTATCCTACTCAGGAAAGCTGACAATGTTTATCCTTTCAACCAATTTGCATTCCTAGTAACCATCAGTGGTAATAATGACAGACACCTTGGTGACTTAAAGGAAATAATAAGGTAAAACACGAGGCCCAGTGGAATCATCCCTTTCTTTGAACATACATATTACCCTGTAAATTTGCTGCCTAATAGGTTTGGCTATTACTCCAAGAAGCAATATGATATATAAAACTAGTTCAGCTTTGGCTTCCCTCTGTCATTTGCCCTTTAGAAAACATTGTATCACCTGTGCATGAGGCTCCTCAGCTTGGCAGAACAAAATAAGTCACTTTTTCTTTTGTAAATAATTGTTCAAGTACCGAAACATTTTGCTTCATTTCTCAGTAGACTGGGCTTCTTTTAGTTCCCCATTTCCATTTTGTACCAGACCAAAACTGAAGTTTCAACTGCGTGGCACTGCCAGTTTATTATAAGGAACAGTGAAAGTAGTTTCTCTGGTCGTATATCTGTGACAAGCATCAGGGAGCAGAGAACATGTGGAATATTTTTGTCATTCAATATTGTCTTCATTATACCTATTATCAATACTTAATGGTCTTTTGTAAGAACTTTTCGCACACATACACACACATTTCAATAATGTCTTTACATATTGCAACGAAAGAAACTTATCCATATCATACGCATATCATATCCATATGACTTTCAAATTAAGAGCCATAGTCAATATGCTTCTTCAGCACATTCAAAAATAGAACCAACCAACAAAACAGAACCAACGAGTTCTCTCTGGTTCTGTACCAGACTTCTCAAGTGACCATGGGGAAATCACCTGCGATGGGTAGAGATCCTATTGCTAATGGATCATCTTTCTGTGATTTTCATGTGCGTGATTTCTTTGTGCTGACTCCATTTCTTTAGTGTAAAACACAGGTATGGCTCACAAGCCTTTGGAAATAACAGATGAGCAATGCAGTGTAAATGCCAAAACAAATTATTTTCATTCTCAGTTGCTTGCAACATTGCCTTTGAAAAGAATTTTACTAATGCTTTGTCTTCACAGTTGTCTATCATCCAGGGGCAACTGACATCCAGTTTGTTCTGAAATGAGCAACAAAAACTCAAGCATATCTGCTTTTTTTCAGATATAAGACACATATTCTATAGAACGACAGCACAGAGAAAACTTACTTATGTCAACAGAAAGTCTGTTCTTTATTACAGGAGAAGGTCGTGTGGATATTATTTGTTATATAAACTCAGCTGAAGAAAGGAGGCATGTTTGAAAAGAAGGCTTTTTAAAAAAACATTTTAAGGCTTTTGAATTTTAAAACTGTTTTATAAGAATAGACAAATAGTGAGTCCGTGAAGCATCTGAGATGCACAGTCATTAGGTTCTCATGAAGGGCTGTCCTTTGGGCACGCTGCTATAGCATAAGGGAGCAGGACACAGAGGCACTAAGTTAGTAGTGATCAGTGTTCACTACAACACCCATCAATGACAGTATGCTTCAACTCTTAATATATCTGTAATATGGTAAATCTATTTGCTTATGAATTATTTGAGTGAGTCTATATTAACAGGGATTTCCTGTTTATGGGACCTGAGCTGCTTTGCATTGTGTGGATTTCACAGACCTAGTGGGCAGTACCTTGAGCACTTCCAAGCCACGTAGGCAGGGTCTTTTATCAGTTTTCCATTGATACAAATTGTGGGTAGTCTTTTTGCCAGGGGCAGCAACAAAGATGAAGACAACCTGTCTAAGAACTCTCCTAGTGGATTAAAAGGTTTGTGTGTCACAATTTCTGAATCTACATTTTTTCCTCCTCTGCTTCCCAGCCCCTCCAAGTCTCTTCAGAAGAAGCAAGGCTACTTGTCTTGATCTTTCAGCTGGAAAAAGTAGAAACATCTGTTCATGTTACATAAGGGAAAAACCTTAAACAGTTGTAAATACAACAGGACCTTGATTATTGACTGTACTTACAGGACTCAGATAACATGATATCTTGTTGGAAACTCACAAGTCACTAATTCCCACTCAGAAAATATTCTACTCATCACTAGATGAGGCTAATTCAAGAGCTATGTTTTAAAATAGATAATTTTGCCATGAACTCATGGCATCTGATAACTTTTATTATAGCCTAGCTCCCATTGTCAAATTATTACCATCAAAAGTCAAGATTTTTTTCGTCAAAAAGTATGTTTTCACACCAAAACTACAAGACAAGTAATAGCAACTGCGTCTATATTGTTCTCTTTTAAAAAAAGCAATCTTTTATTATTCTTACAATGTCATCATTTATGGAAATTTTATAAGGATTTTAGATCTCATGGGCCTGAAGTAACCAAAACAAATTATTCTCTTTACAGTTCATAGAACAGAATGCTTTAACAGAATATATACAATTATTATTTTTCTGGTTTCAGCAAGGAGTGGAGCTCTATGAAAGGAATATTATCTACCCTTAATAACCTCTTATTTACTTTGTGAAATTATGTCTCTTTTCAAATATTACTGCAGAGAAACAGTGGCAAGTGGATTTGATAATAAAAACACTATTATAGCTGAACTATCTAATCTTCTGGGATATCCTTACTGTATACCAAAGCCAAGGGAAAATCAGAAGGGAAATGAGTGGTAAGTTCAGGGGAGAGGTAAATCTGTCTATTTTCTTAAGGAGAGAGAGAAAATATCTAATCAAAATTAAAATAATTTTCAGTTATGATTCCCAATACCTATTGAAAAGAATATCGCAATTTACACCCTTATGACCACTAATATAGCAAGCAATATAATATACATAATGTATTGGGTCTGGCTGAGGCAGGGTTAATTTTCCCCACAGCAGCCCTCATAGTGCTGGGCCTTGTATCGTTACCTAGAAAGGTATTGGTAATACCCTAGTGTTTGGCTACTGCTGAGCAGTGCTCCCATAGCATCAAGGCTGTGTCTCCAACATTCCTGGCCACCCCCACCCCCAGTAGGCTGGGGGTGGGGAAGAACTTAAGAGGGGACATAGCCAGGACAGCTGACCCAAACTGACCAAAGAGATATTCCATACCGTATGACGTCTGCTCAGCAATAAAAGCTAAGAGAAAGGAGAAGAAAGGGGGGACATTCGTTATTTATGATGTTTGTCTTCCAGAGCAATCATTACGTGTACTGAGGCCCTGCTTCCCAGGAAGTGGCTCCTGATGGGAGGCAGAGAATAAATCTTTTGTTTTCCTTTACTTCCGCATGTGGCCTTTGCTTTTGCTTTATTAAACTGCTTTTGTCTTGACCCACGAGTAATTTTTTCTATCTTATTTTCTCCCCCATCACCATCCTGCTGAGGAGAGGTGTGATTGACAGAGTGGCTTGGTGGGCACCTGGCATCCAGCCAAAGTCAACCCACCACAGTAAACTACACAGATTTTTGAGGATTCTTTTCTATAAGAATTTGTCTACCTCTATAGCAAAATGTGAAATGCAGCTTGATTCTGTCAAAGAACTCTCACTATCAAAGTATACAAAATTAGAATTAGGAAGAAAAAAATATGTCACATATGGCAACATGACAGATTCTCAGATAAATGATTTACCTTGTTTTACAGTACAGTCGGGCAGTGCTGCACATTTTCCAAATCCCAGATTTCACTGTTCCGAAAAAAAAAAAAAAACAACCAAAAAATCAAGTATGTTCTTTGCAAGACTTGGCAAGAGCAGGATAAGAAGCTGCAGTCACCAGAACTACCCAAACAGGATAGAAATTCTGTATGTATTATTATGTATCATCAATTTAGAATCTACTTTTTGTTGAGAATTTACATGTAGTGTATATCATACCCTACATTTGTAGTGTCATGTTTAAATTAGTTAACCCTAAGAGTATCACCACATGACATAAAGAATGCTTATGCATTAATAATATTAATTTATACACTAACATGATTTTATATTAATTCTTTCAAAAAACAAGCAAAGAGCATGTATTGTTTACCTAGCAACAATTATGTAGATGCCTGAATAACCAAGTTCACTAAAGCATACTGAGGGTAAGATTTTTCAGACAAGAAAGAGCAGATAATTGTTAAAGAGAAATTAAAATGTGTTAAGATAACAATATATTAATAAATCCATTCTAATAGAAGCAAAGACTTTTTTTTAATTGTAATTCTATAGTAAAATTTAAGATCATTTATTTTAAATTGCAACCCTCCTTTGAAAAGGAAAAAGAAAGCCTTCTTATTGGTTTCCCTGTATATTATCTCTCAGCAATTAATTTCCATACCGAGAAGTGCTCATTTCACACATAAAAACATATTTCCTAACTTCGAACTCTCTCCACATCCAGTCATTTTGTCTGTTCCAGATATTGTTATTAGTGCAGGTACAGATCAAAGGGCAAACAACAACACTTGAGAAAAATCTCATAAAATTCAATCACAAAAACTACTGTGAATGTAGTTATTGGCTTTATACTTCCAACATCAGCAGTCATTTCACTCCCCTTGCAGACAAGAGAAGCATCCTTCAGTGGAAAAATCAGACAATGTTGAATTCCTAATCTTAGTTATAACCTGGAAGAGACTTTTTTCTCTCCATAATATGTAGCCTCAGGAAACTAGTTTCCTGGTACTAACTTGGTTAGACAGTGAAAATAATCCAAGCAAACAATTCCATTGAAGTGAAAGCAATGTTGAAACCTGGTTCAGTGTCAGCTTTGTTGTTTTTTTAAAGTCAAAAGACTAATTTCTGACAGATGAAAACCCGATATAGTTTTGTAAATTCATTAAACAAGCAAAAAATTGTTATAATGAAAAGAGTGAGCACAGCGTTTAAGTTACACTTTCTCTCCAGTCTAGCACACTGTCAAACTGGGTGAATGGTCTCTTCCAATAGCTTTGATGCAAGATGGGCTTCTCCCATAAAAAAAAGGCTGAAAAACCTTTCTGAAAAGAAACAGTCCATTGAAATTCTATTTCAATATGGCCAGAACTGAATGCAATTAAAATACTTCTTCCTATAGTCAGAATTTGTATTTCTTCAAAAGGTAGAATTTTTATCTAATATGTTATTTGAATGTTTTATGAGAACAAGACTATCCCTTGCATAATGAAAGTAGCAGTAAAGACCACAGTTAATTTTACACCTACATATTCTTAAATATTTCTTGAGAGAACTGAAGTTCCAATTACAGTCAGACTGGATCTCACTGAAAATTTGTCACAACTGTTTTGTGGACAAGTTAGTTAAAGGATAGGTTAATTTTCTTTAATTTTGATATATTATGAAAAATATCTAAAAAACAGTAACAACGTTTTGAAAATTTATATCAGATTTCTAGATCCTACATTTTAAAAACTTTTCTCCTGCTTTTTTGCTTAAATATATGCAAAGAATGGGTTTTGTAAACAAATTTAACATCAGAGATTAATTCCCTATCAATGATTCAGACGGAATGTTTCTGAAGTAAAAGGAGGCCAAAGAGGAAGGGTGGATGTCATTTGAACTGTAAGTGAAGCAGACTGTTGCCCTTTAAAGACAAGAAGGTTGCAAGTGAACTTTTAAACTGAAGAGTGGGGAAAAGCTAAGATGTACGGAGGAAGCCATGCAAATTCTCTAACTCATGAAGAATAAGAAATAGTCATATAATAAATGCCAGAGTGCCATTCAAATGGGATGCCAAGAGGACAAAAATGCATACTTTAACACCAATGTTAAAAATCTAAAAAATAAGAGAGCAGAAAAGGAATGTGTAGCCAAGAACAAATAAGCACACTGCAGACTTTGTGGAAGAAAAACACTGTCACACAGAGATACCAAGGTACGAGAAATATAGGGCATGCTGATGTCATGGTTTGGGCCAGATTGGCTAACAAGAACCATTAATTCTGCGGTTAATGTCAGAGTTTCAAAGAGTTAGAAGAGGCTTAGCTGAAAAGCAAAATTACTAAACAGAAAATTGGTTCTGTTTTACCTCAAACCAGGACAGCTGTGCTAGTGGGGAAACACTCTACCTTTAAAAGGCTGGTCCTATTATGACAGGAGCATAGAGAATATCTTTATGCTACTCTATACGTCTACTCACATCTGAGGTTAAAATAAAAAGGTTCAGAGAAGGGCTACTAGATACAGAATGGCTTCTGGATTAGGAAGAAGTAAATTGGGACTCTTTAGATCAGACAAATGACAACAGAGTTTTGTGCAATCAGAAGTGGCAAGAACTGCTGTGATAGAATGGGCCAGCTGCTCATGCCCCCTCCAAGGACAAGAACTGAGAGGAAGCCATCAGCCAAGCTCAAATCCAACAGAAAGAGGAAATTCTTCATGCAACAGAATGTTAGAAAGAGAAAACACAGGCTCAAGTTCACAGAAGAAAATTATTGATAGCTACTGAACAGACATAGATAACAACTAGGTCTGCAGTCCAGGGAAGTATTAAACAAAGTATGTCTGCCTAATCTTACTTTTCCTCTAGGTTATGCACATGACCACTGTTAGAAACAGGGCACTGGGGGAAATGATCTTTTGGTCCAACTTAGTAGAGGTGTTTTTTCAATTGCAATTTGAGGAGTATTTTATTTACAATTAGGTACTTTTTATCTGTCCTGGATCACTGGCCCCACAGGGTATTACCCCTGCTTCTTGGATGAAGGCCAAACCTGAAAGAATAAAAATGTAATTCCTATGAAGTCTGCTTCCAAGCTCAAGTTCAAGTATGCATACAATATTGTGAAGAAAAAATTACTCCCACTGGAAACACACATGCCCACAGTGGGAAGGAAAGAAGTTCATGCATCACTGGCATGTGCAATTTTTTTAAAGAAAGGCTTGTTCTGTCAAGATTTTGATCTCTTTCTGTCCCTCTGAACCTTATTCCATGAGAGCAAAGAGGACATAAAATACAATCATCAAAAATAAATGTCATTTTCATTTGTACCAATATTAATTTATTATAGCTGGATACAATAAAACTAGAATATAGAAAAAAATGACTGTTTTTGTCTTCACTCTTCCTGAGCCTAAGCTACACCTGATTTAGCAAAATCAGCATTTCATTATGCAGTTGGTCATTCCATACAATAACTCAAATCTCTGGAGTACATAGAGCAAATTCTGTCCTCTGAAGATTGTATGAATCACAAGAAAGTTGCTATAATTTACTCATTTTTGTTAAACACCATTGAGCTAGCAAAAAATCCATGGACCCACATCATGACTGCAGATACTTTGTGTCACGTGCCTCATCTACCTGAAACACCAAACCACACCCCTCCAGCCCAAGAGTCACTGCAGTTTCTCACACCATAGAATCATAGAATTGTCTAGGTTGGAAGGGACCTTTAAGATGATCTAGTCCAACCATCAACCTAACTGACAAAACCAAAAAAACCCCATCACTAAACCATGTCACTAAGCGCTATGTCAACCTGACTTTTGAATACCTCCAGGGATGGTGCCTCAACCACTTCCCTGGGCAGCCCATTCCAATGCTTCAAAACCCTTTCGGTGTAAAAAATTTTCCTAATATCCAATCTGAACCTCCCCTGGTGCAACTTGAGGCCATTTCCTCTTGTCCTATCACCTGTGACCTGGGAGAAGAGACCAACCCCGCCTCCCTACAACCTCCTTTCAGGTAGTTGTAGGGAGCGATAAGGTCTCCCCTCAGCCTCCTCTTCTCTAAACTGAACAGCCTCAGCCCCCTCGGCTGCTCCTCATAAGACTTATTCTCCAGACCCCTCACCAGCTTCGTTGCCCTTCTCTGGACCATCTCCCTTTTAGTTTACCTCCACAAATGCTTTCTTACTTGCTTATCAGTAGTTTTCCTAGATGGACCTAGACTTCTATAATCATAGGAAAGAAGAAATGCCATACAACAAAACTGGAGTTTTGCTAGTAAAAACAAGCCAATTTGGTGACCACAAATCTATCTCCAACCTCATCAGGTTCTCTATTTCACATTCATTGTCTTCTAGCTCTCTTTCGCTCATTCTGCCAAGAACAACTCTGCCCACTTATTATCTCAAATTTTTGCTGAGTCTTTCCTCACAGGCTTCCTTAAATCTCCCTTTCATCACGGGAGATAGTCACCTGAGGTTTATCTTTACTGAGACTGTGATGCAATTGCAGAGCCCTTCTGAATTTCTCAGAAAAATATGTATTTCCAGCACAATAAGCACCAACTTTCCATCTCAGGGCTGCCTATCCATATGCCCTCACATTTGTATGTTTTGATGATCATAAATCACAGTTAGCACTGGTTTAACATCTGTTCCTTTGGAAAACTACTGTCTTTCTGAAGACACTGCTGAAATATAAGAGAAACTGGTATAGCGCTATAAATGGGAGGATTAAGAGGGGGCACTGAAATATAAACTGTGCTAATAATGCTATAAATCAAAATAATGCAATACTGGCTTCTGGCGCAGAGGTATTAAAAGGAGTAAATTCCCTCTAAGTCACTGTAATGGGGCAAATGTATCAACATAATCTTGCTGTTACTGTACAATCAGCCACAGAAATAACTGCAGACAATTTACTTCTCCAACCCTTCTAGCTCCTCAGTACTATAAAAGCCCTGTGTTCTCGCCCTTTTCAGACTCCAGTTCTTGACTGCTGTTCTAGAGATGACTTATTCTCTCTCTTTCTGTAACACAATCTTTTATTTATAAGCAAGAGACTCTATTACAACAACTTGGAACAAAGCCTGATTTTGTCAAGTAGTTGATTTAAAGGATTTGCATTTCTAAATATTCTGTATGCATTTTAATGCACTTAAATAAGAAAACCATCTGTGGATTTCTTTCTTTATTTGAAACTATGCTTGGCAAACAATCATTACAATTATAAGTAGCATACCATTAAGCATATGGTTAAATGACAACATATTTGCTTATTTCAAGATTGATTCACTTGAAAGCACTGTTTTGTTTAATATTAAAATTCATAAATCAAAGTTTTATAATAATAAAAGACATTCACCTATAAAATAATGCTGCTTTGCCTCAGGAGAAAATACATGACCATTGTGTCTAGAGGTTTAGAGTTGTACATAAACTTAGGTTCTTGGCACAGTTCAACATCCCACTTGGCCTCTTGCTCAAGGAAACATTTGTTAAATTCTGACAACCTCAGACGTTGCCCCTGGAAAATATTTACCACTCCTATATGAACTTAAGGAGACCCCATATGAGCTGCAATATATATTACTGCATTTCTTGCCAGCCCATAATGAAATGTCACGGTCCCCAAACGAAAAATGTTGTGTGAATATATGCAGTATCCCACTTCCTCACCATTTTCTTTTACTCCCAGGACACAAGACAAAAAACAGACAGGAGATCAGGCCTTATTACATAAGAAAAAAGGAACTCATATAAAAAATTAAGTAATTTAGAGACTTAGGTCCCCTTTAACATTTATTCCTTCTCAGTTTTATTAAGGAAGATGGTAAAGTCTGCCTTTCCTGTGAAAAATGCCCACATAAAAAACATAATTGTACATTATCTCTTAAGTATTGAAAAAATCTGCTGCATTTACAACTAGAAATATGATTCCATGGAGCTGTTTGACCTGCAAATTCAGCCTTGGATCTGATATTTAAACTACATTTTTTCTTGCTCCAGTATCACTCCCAGGCTAGTATTTTCAGTTAAAATGGGATGAATGATGCATGAGCTGAAAGTTTCCAACACATTGTCTCAATGACATGATTACTCAGCAGAATTAACAAGAAAACATATGGAAATAAGAGAGGAAAATGGACTTATGACTGTCTAGTCTCAATTACCTGTATAGGATAGTGTCATATTTTCTTAACTATGCTCTTCATGTGCAAAAATTAAAATAAATTAACAGAAATAGAGGCAGAAACATTTACTCTGGACAGTGCTGAACAAACTCTTCTGTAAAACAGCTCTTTGCCTTTTATGTCAGTGAGGGTGTGTAGCTATGAACCACAACGTGTCAGCTTCAAACTGGCGAGAAAATATGTACTTGAAAATAAAAACTGTAGGTGTTCAAAAAGGTGAGAGAAAGTGATATATCTGAACTTTTTGGTCCTGAAACTCCGATTAGAAATATACACCTGCCACAATCATGAAAGCTGCGGGAAGACTATGGAGTTTTGAAAGGGCCATCTGGAGATATCAAGTACATGAGCAACCTGTGTACTTCTTGATTAGTTACTAGGAACAAGCTACTGAAGAAAAAAACCACAAATCAGATCATGTTCTCCTTTAGTATCGTTTGTCAGAGCAGACAAACGTGCAGCTGATGTAAAGCAGAGGTAGTGCTTTGCATATTTAGGAATTACAATCTAGTGTGGTGAAGGGCAGTTGCAGTTTCCATTAACCAATGAACAGGAACAGCTAAGGGCAGAAGCAGACCTTCCCTCATGAGGTGTTTGGTAGATAGAGAACAAGAGAAAACATTTTCTGAGATCAATGCATGAGAGATTGGGCCAGTCAACTCAACTCACTCAAGCAAATTGCTGCAGCTTGTTTCCTTTTACTTACTTTCTCTATGCTCCACCACAGGAACAAGCCTTTCTGTCCTCTTCACTCTTGCTCTGATAAATCTTACAAAATTATCAACCTATATGGAAAATGGATTTTTCATTTATGCCAGCATGAAGCCAAAGTATTGGCTAAATCAATTTCTCCTCCTTTCTTGTTCTCTGAAAATGTATTTATTTGTATCAGTGGAGTAATCTCAGTCGGAGAACCTCAGAGAAGCCACCTTCAGCCTTCACTATAGCTACCAGTTAAGAGTCCTCCTCTGGCATGCAAATCATCACTTCAGATCCTGATCAAATCCACTAGACAACCTAACTCAAACAGAACTCAACTATGATGTTTGATTAGAGATCGACCTTACTAAGACCTGCATAAGGACAACAAATAAACTTCACAATATTTGGCCTGTTTTTACTGTAATTTTGTTCTCTTAACCCACTGTAGCCTGACAATTGTTCTATGCTGCTTTTTGCTGTCCTTCATATTTCTTCCATAGCTTCCTTAATAAAACCTTAGAAGAAATTCCATCTAGTTCTGAAGACTTGATAGCTTTCATTTGTGCTAAATTACTAAGTGCCTCTGCTTCACTGGTAACAAAATCATTCAGAATACTGCATACACAAATAGTGTCAGATGGAATATTTTTCCTGATCTCTCAAGTAAATACGCCAGAGAAGCATCCATGTAATTGTCTGCTTTATCATTCCCTCCATCTTCTTTTCTAATCCTTTCATCTAGTGTTTTAATTTCTTTCTTCAGTGAATTCTGTTTTGTTACTTAAAAAAAGTCTTGTATATGTCTTTCTATAGGTCTAATTTTAGTTCTCCTGGCATTGCTAATGCATTCTTCTTTTCATAGTGTTCAGTATTTTGTTGCAATTCTTTTCATTATTTATGTCCTTTTCTGTTCTTGCTTACACTTTTCACATAGTTGTTGACTTTTATTCTTGTCTAAATTGGTTTAGTGATTTTACACTATGTTTAGTCAGGATTGTTTCCTATGCTGAACAGATATTTATATAAACTAGGATATTTATTGCTGAGTCCTTCATATTTCACTCAAGTTCATTTCAGTCCACTGGGAACTTTCAGATGCTTGATTTGTTTATTGTGACAAATAATAATTGTGTAAAAATTTAAGTCTGAAATAAAACGATACTAGTAACACCCTGAATCCAAGACGTGATGTGGAGGTTCCATCTTCCCCACCCCAATTCTGTTTTCTTGGTAGATATCGATAGATACGTAGATAGATAGATATCGGTAGATATCATTTCACTTTCTATTAAAAACTAATTTGAATTTTAATTCAGCATTCATTGTTTCATTATTTCCAAGAGTGACAAATGGCAATATTTGGCCCTATGGATGAGCCAGGACACACACGTGCCTTTGGAACTGCCTCTGACACAAGCTCAACTTCCAAGCCTAGGATTCAGGAAGCAGAATATTTGTGACATACAGCAATGATCCAGAAATTTCTGTTCTGACTTCTGTGCCACAAGCTTCATTATGGGGAACTCAGAGCCAACAAAGATGCTCCATGTCCAGAATTAAGATCTCCTCTGCACAGCTAGAATAAAAGGTTGCTAAATGAACAATGGATCAGTCCTTCAGGGAAGATTTTACGTAAACTGTAAATTACAACAGTTTAGACTCCTTCAGGCTAATCTCTGATTTTGGCCATTAGTCGTTCTCTGCTGTAATGCAAGCCATAATAGTTTCATTCACTTTACTCTTTTAATTATACACATCTAATGAATATTACTAGGCTTTGTTTCCCTCTTGTATTCTGTCTTTCTGAAATATTGAAGGACCTGAGCTTACAACCTCGATGATGGATCTTTAATGATCTGCAGGCAATGAGCCTCATAACTTCCTCTTGCCAAATAAGCTTTCATTTCAGACAATTTTGTTACTCTTTAGCATTATAAACACAAGCATGCCTCTTTTGTTTAGAAGAGTTTCCATTCTTGGTGCTTTATCATCCCTCATCCATTGAATTTCTGCAGTTTTAATGGCTTTTTCAGTCTAAAAAATACCTACCTAGAATACTTCAGAATACCCTTTATAATACCCAAAAGAACAGATAAACAGGCCAGCAGGCTGACTCACCCGAAGTATTCAAAAGCACATGGTATGCAGATGATGTTTTACAATGCCTAAAAATATCTTGCATTACAATGAGAACATCAGTATCTCTTCATAGCTGTTGTAAGGGTCTATCTGCTCCATAGACGCATAAGGACCTTCATTTACCTCTGCACATTGAGAGCTTCTAAAGGATTTTGCATGTCTCAGACTGGGAAAGACTAGCCCCCTACAAAGGTCTCCTCCTTACAGTTACTTTCCTTTCCCATCCAGAGCATACACTGGAACCACAGGTCGCAGACGCTTGCTTCTCCATATTACCTTTAATTATTTGGGAAGAATGATTTGTGATTAGGACAAGCTTAAAAAACCAAACAGACCTGCTGACCCCAAGGCCGAACTGGGCAGACAAGATGGAATACCACCAAGTATTTAAGTTTTGAGCTGATAGAAAATTTCTGTCATAACTGATAGCTATGTTGACTATACAGTAGCAAATCAATGTTTGGGCCCATTGTGAGTTATAGGGCTAGATATAATTCTGTTATATCTGCAATAGGACTTAGGCTGTTAATGACGCCAGATACTGGATCCAAGCACCAGGGTAGAACATCTGTGCTCCTGAGTGCTCTTAACTAGGAACCTTCCTCACATTCACTAGTATCTTCCAACGATGGGTGGGAAGTAAGGAAGTACCACTGACTGTTCAAACCAGGTGAGAAGGGAACATGAAGATATAGGAAACCATGCATCATTTGAGTTTTCAGGGCAGATTTTGCCTTCTGGAGCTGAGGATTTTCTCGGTCATTTCAACATAAACTAATGACACACATGCATAGTCTGGTCTAATCTGCAATATTTCATCTCATCTGCTACAGGGTGTTGACTTGTGGCATTAACTTCTCACATAGTCAGCTGGGAGATATTTATTGACAAAGTATAATGTCAACACTAACAGAACTTACCTTAGAAGTTTTCCTAGCAGATATTCAGTATGCTCCTACGCTATCATGTAAAAGGATTACAGGGTGTACTCACAGCTTCCCAGATACCATCAAAAGGACAGAGAGGCTAATAACCAGACACTCTTCTAAATTCTGTAAACAGATCATTGAAAGCATTAAAAGTCTGCTGCAGTTCAACTAGAAAAACAGATTTCACTGACTGTATCTGCCCGCAGAATCCTAAGAAAAGACATAAGAAATTTTGCAACAAAAAAACTGTCTTTTCAATGGAAAATTGCAGTACTTTCTTCAGCATCAATACTTGCATATACAGAAAAAAAAAGGATTAACAAATGTAGAAATATTGCTGCCTTGATATTGTCAGTTGGATATGTTCTGCTCACTGAGGAACAAAGAAAACGAGCAAGAAAATGTCTTTGAAATATCTTGATATTTTAAGTCTATTTCTGTCAACAACCTCTCAGAAACTTCACTGTAGTGAGGAATCTGTGGCCCGGAGATAGTTGGTGAGATGTCTATTTGGTTGGGAACCACAAAGATTTTGGTGCTGCAGGTATGCATTGTCATCCAGCAGAGGAACTGCAGGACTATGACAACCTACTGCTTGCTCTGATCTCATCTGCAGCCCTGAATCCACAACACTGCAGTCTCTCCAACACAGCTTTCTTTGGTCTGTGCTGCTGTAGGAAGGCATAGTAGTATGGCAAGAATGTAGAATGAAAAGCACTATTCCTCCTGATATCTTATATCCATGATTAGAACTGCTGCCTTCTTTTTGGACAATAAATATCTGTAAGGTTAAAGCTGTATCTGGATTCATATATGCCACCATGAGAAGTTTTTACAAAAGAAAACACTGACTGAAAATTGTAGTAAATCACAAAAACGTGAAATCAAAGAGAAGAGAGGAACACCACCCATGGCTTTAAAACACAATTGTTTATCTAGCAGCAAAATCAGTGAGAAACATTGCTCATATATAAAACCTGGACTTTTCCTACCATCATCACAGATGAATCTATCCAATATTTCATATTTATTTCAGATAGTAATAAATAATGCAAATACATGGAAGACCTTTAATTAAAGTACTTTTTAAATACAAATTAAAAGCTTGTATGTTTAGATAGAAACCTACAGGTGTATGGAGGAAGGCTAACTTTACCTACCTGTGGGAGAAGAACAGCTACTGTCTTTTGTCTTTCTTTATATAAAAAATGGAGAAACACAGAACTGTCTAATAGACCTAAAAAGCAGAAGAGTAGGATGCACTCAGTTACATTCCTTTGCAAGTCAAGCTCACTAGAGTTTAAATTACTATGCTAATTTTTCGGAACAACCCTCTTTACTATCTACTGCTTAATAATACTGCTTAATAAACAAGTTTAGTAAACAAGAAACTCATTCTTATACGTGAAGTAGGTGAAAAAGTCCCTGGAAATAGCTTCATCAATCCAGTTGGTCAACTTCACAAAAAACTTCATGCATTTAACAGATTGGCTGGGAACATACTTTCTGTTATCTCCAACATCAATGTTAAAACTCCATTCTACATGACTTCAGGAACACATACTGGAGACTGAAGTAATTGATTCATTTAATCATCTGAATTCAGAGTCACCTCTTCTGGTAGACTCCTACAATTCATACTGGTAGGAATCAGACCCACGTCATCTCAACCTCACCCTGTTCAAAAGCTTTGTAAAATAAATCTGAGATATTTATGTGTGCTTTTGCCTCTATGCAAGGTAAACATACAACTGAACATCACCATTATACTGAAAACACTGCAGTTGTGTTTTTATTGTAGGTTTCCTATTGATTTTAATATATCATATAAAATATAATCAGATATTTATAGACAAATATATAAGAGAGAGCTCTAGATTTTAAAAAATAAGCAATTACTCAAGGCTTGACTACTAAAAGCAGTTAGAAATATTCAAGAGTAGCACTATGCCATCAGTGAATGGCCACAGATACCCCAGCATTAGTTAATAACACCAGCTGGTTCCACATGGTCAACAGCCACAAATGATGCCCATACAATATGATTAAAGCATATTCCAGCATCAATGGCTGGGATCAGTTTCTACCCCAAAGCAGGTGTGACTCCAAACTCAGATTAGAACTCAAGTCACAGACATCCAGGGAGCCAAGAAGCTCAAGAAGCTTCAGGAATTTACCTGCCTGGCAGCTGGGAGGGAGCCAGTTGGCAGCAGGCTGTGAGGAGCCCCTGCACAGCCTCACCCCTCTCAGGGCTGCTTTAAGCTCACCCACCATTCCTGGCCTGTGCCATGTCACAGCCACCTCCCTCCCCACCCCAAACCACCAACATGGTTTTCCAGCCAGGCACCATCAGGCCTCGTGTCAGTCTCCTGGCTGGGCCTTGTGGGGATGGGGGAGTGAGTGCCAGCCTGTGTCACAGACCCTGGCTCCTCCACCCCCCGAAACTGATTGATCTCCCATCAAACAACAGAATAATATTGTTCAAGGAAAAGGAAGTAATACTGCTTTGAGCGACACAAGATTAATTTATCTTTCAGTTATTTTGCTTTTCTTCTAATGCTTGGGAAAACCACATTTTTAGAAGACTCTAGTGTCTGAATTCCTGAAAATATTTACTTGATAGCTAGCGATGGTGCGCAGGTTTCAAGGTCTTGGTGTTTTCAAGCCTTGCCAGGTGCAGGGATGAGGAAGAGAGAGCCCCGGGCACTTGATCTAAGATGGCCAGAAGGACTATTTCATACCATAAGCGTCACATTCAGTATAAATTAGAAAGTTTGCTGAGGAATTTCTCTCTTCCTTGATGATGGTGGTCCAGAGAACTTCTTGCCCTGGTGCTGAACCTCTGAGGTCCTCACTTTCTCCCAAAGCCGTAGTGCTCTCAGTGTCTGACATTTGCTGTCCACTGCTGGGAGTGCACAGCTTCCGACTGATAGTATGGGCTGAGTATAATCCTTTTATATTTTATATTGGTATTGAGATCAATACTGGTTTTTTACTATTATTAATGTTAATTATCTAGTCTTATTCTATTAAATCTGTTTATATTTCAACTCTCAGGCTTCCTTGTTTTTTACAGATGTGGGGGGAAAAAAGTGTCTTCACAAAATTACCCTTTGATTGCACTTAAGATCTTACACAACAAAATGAACTCACATTCCTAGCTCTGTCTACAGCACAGAATAATTTTTGTACCTGAAGCTGGATATTCAAAGTACAGTTGCAGTCACCATCCCCATCTCTTCTCATTTTGTACCTATTGTAAAATTAGAATAATGTGCAGCAACAGTAGTCCTGATGCATTCTATTTCTTACAAAAAAAAGTGTTTATATATTTCCTATATTCAAATATGTAGCTGTCCAGACCTCTTTTATTCAGTAATCTCAAATCTGATTTCAAAGTGGTTAATTGCAGAGCTGTGTGTTCGCTCCTACCACTTACAGCAGGATTAGTACACAAATATGTCTCACCTTTTACACCCACTCATCCCTCTTCAAGCCTTTTTCTTTACTGAATATTACTGGCACTTTCTCATTCAGTGCAGATTTCTTGTCAAACATCATTGTCAGCTCTCAGGGAAAAAAATCTTTACAATGTGTGGTACTAAAGATACCAGAAAATAGTACATTCTGATATATATTTTAGTGAGATAAAAATGCTGTTTAATTTTTTATAAATGTGGTAAGAAAAACAACTTTTATTATAAAAGTTTTTTTAAAATTCTGTATCACATACCCTGAAGGCTTGGTCAATATATGTCTTCAAGAACATAAATGTAGAATTAATTCAATTCTGGCTGAACAAAGAGATAAGGTCCAGAGAAGGGCAACGAAGCTGGTGAGGGGTCTGGAGAATAAGTCTTATGAGGAGAGGCTGAGGGAGCTGGGGTTGTTCAGTCTAGAGAAGAG
>KZ505663.1:373272-410423 GCA_002844005.1 Limosa lapponica baueri | reverse complement strand
TGACAGATTTTCAAGCTAACAACTAATGGAAACCTAACCCTGCACTAGTGATAGCTCGAGTACTCACAGATGTCATCTGCTGCGGGTGCACTGCTTTGAATTAACATTGTCTCATATGGAAAAGAACGTTCCCTTGATTGAACTGCCTCCTATGAAAATCTTATAAAAGACAACCCACTACAACAATTAATTATCTTGTGTGAATAAAAAGCATTTATGTTATCTAGAAGAACATTTTTCAACTATTATCTGAATCGTTTCTTGATGGTAACAATAAAAGCCCTGGCCTGGATAATTTTTTTCTACTTTATCCACTTTGCATAGAAAACCTTGCATGACATTACCTACCTTTCTATGCAATATTTTTTGTGACCTGTGTTGTACGAAACACAAGGCACAGTGACCATTTTAAGATGTCTACTTTATTCCTAATCACATATTGAAGAACCATTCGTGCATAGTTGCCACTAATAATTCAATGTTTGGTACTTTTTTCTAGGTCACTGGTAGCTGACATTATACCTGCAATGAGGTACTGCAAGACAGCATGGACACTCAAGGAGACAGAAGCCAAGTCCTGCGTAGCAGGGACAGTAGCTTGAGATGAAACCGTGCTGGTTTCAATTGCAGGTAGCATTGGAAAAACAGTACCTCCCCATAACCTCTATGTGTGCTATACAACAGCCCTCAGAAGCTGTCTTACTTAAATCAATCAGCAACCCATAAACTTGTCGAAAAGGAACAATTATGCAGCCATTACAATGTGCTCATGCACTCACTCCCATGAGGAACCAAAGAAGCACCAAAGAAGCTCCTCAAATTCTCTTTGCAAGCTGTATCCAGCTACAGTCAGAGCTGTTCATAGGGGACAGAGGATATAATCAAAACCCCAACAAACTACATGCAAATTTAGAAATCTGCAGAGGTACAAACCACTAATCTGCCAGGGGATGCAGAAGAAAATCCTAGAGATATAGTTCTGCTCAGTTGTACATGGAGTGGGACGCTGTCACTGAAGACAAAATAATGGTGGGGAAAAAAGATGAATAGTTATCAACATTTTTCAAAGCACTGAAGTCAGATCTAGCTTGATGCAGATATCAAACCATCAAATTGAAAGAGAAAGGGGCAGGTCAAATACAGGAGCCATATTCAGCTGTCAAATTTAAGTTCCCTGTGATAACAGTGGAATTTTCCTTATGAACCCTCAGGAACTTAGTAATAAAGTTGCTGATAGTTGTTGAAGCTCATGTTCTTTCCCATATATCTCACTTATACACAAAAACAGTATGTGAAATCCATCTGAAAAATTATTATTACTTCACCAAGATTTTTTTAGATTTAAAAATTGATCTTGTTTATTCATCAATGTTAAACCGAGGATCCCCCAAATCCAAGCTGCCTTTCAAAATTCTGAAAAACCAACTGTAATATATGCTCCTGCTTAGAATAAGCTTTCTGGAGCAATGATCTGTCCCACTCCTCAAAAAGTCAATTTTGTTAATAATGATCATAATTACCCACAAGAAAACACAGAGAGTGCTCACTACTGACCTTCAGACTCGCAACTCCTATTCTTTGAAAGATTCAGACTTCCATGAAGATGCAGACTGTTCCTTTGCTTGTAAATGATTCCCCCCTCCCTTTTGAGGGGTTTGATTCTCCTTTGTCTTCACAATTTGAAAACTCAAAATCAAGTTTAGAGAAACTCAAGAAATCAGTGGTGTGAGTCTTCAAGACCATCAGTTCCACAGTAGACATTTCGCAAGAGAATAACTGGAGAAATCTGCAATGAGGTGATGTACGTATAATGGTTGCACTTTGCTGATGACCTTTAACCACTTCAAGATTTCATTGCAAGAAAGGGAAGTTGCATGAAAATGCAAATTGCCTCTTTCTTGTAGTTTCTGAATACATATTCGCACTTATGTATGCAAAGCATCAGTTTACAAACTAGATTATCGAAGACTTACTCAACAAAAAAATATCAGTTCATCTAAAGCAAGATGCAGAAACATAAACCTGAGATTATCAAGAAGGTTGTTTTGAACAGTCAAACCTGTGCTATGTCTGAGTTCAAAGCTGTTTTGGCTGCAGTGTATATTGCTGTGAAATTGAAGCAGCCGGTATCTTCAGACAAGGATAAAAATAAACAAAAAGTGTTGAAATCTACAGATTGGAAAAAGTATTTGTAACTGTGCTCATATAACATCCCCTGTTACATGATCCCAGGAGACATGCAGGCCTGAAACTATTTCAGAGGTGGTAATAGCATAAACCATCATCCTGAGAGACGATGAATAAGAACATCTGATTTATGTTCTACATATCACTCATTACTCCTGATTCTATCACCCGCGGAGACAGTCTGTCTTCTCTTGAACTGCATGGTCCTGGGATTTTCAATCTTTCTTCACACAGGGCATTTTCTCATGTTTTTAATGTCTATTTTTCAATCCCCTCCATTCCTAGTGTTTTTGTTTGTTTTGCTTTCCTTTCTTTTTTAGAAGGACTGTTACAAAAGGCAGTAGCCACAGGAGGGCGTACTATTGATTTCTATAACGGCAGCCTATCACTTTGAGTTTGACCTGTTGCTTTATGTTATACAGGCTACCGAACTCCTACAGTTGAGTCCTATTGACCCATCTCAGAGTATACACCCACTCTGCTGTCAAAGGTGGGACTGCAGCTTGTGTATACACCTTTGAACCACCTTTAAATCCGCTAGCTCGGGTGAGGGAAGGTATAGTGGTTCAGCACAGGCTATAAAGCCCCCCTGAGAAGCTGTGCAAATATTTGGGCAATTAGGCTGGGCTAAACTCTGTGTTGCCGTGGCTACGCTGCCAGGAGTACCTGAACCAGCTCTTTTAAAATGATCTTGGGCAATGTACATGAGCTGGAGTCGCTGCAGCCCTGCCAGGTAGCCCTAACCCTCCATTCAAACAGAGAAGACAGGAACGAACTCAGCTCTGTGTACTTTGTTATCTGTTCTATAACATGCATCTGGAAAATAGGAGGCTTTCATTTGCCAAGTCAATCCATTTGCCAAGTCAATCCTACACTTGAAGGAACAGAAGCAGCGAGGGCAGTGTATATACTCAGCAGACAATACAGAATGTGCATATGTAGCACTGTACATAAGAAGTGTTATGCTTTAAATACAGATATCTAAGACTGCTGCTTTCTTGAAAATAAGAAGTCACATATTTAAATATATAAGTAAGGATTTAACAACTTAATTTTAGCCATCCACTTTCTGTAATATTTTTATTTCAACTGTAGTCTGCATGACAGATATTAAATTCCCTAATTCTGACTCCTGATTTCAGTGTGAATTGCTTGCTTTGTGCTTCTTCTGAGATATATAACAGGGGTCAAGATAAACTCTGAAAATACTGAAGTGCAAAGAGAATGAGCTTAATTATGGATATTTGTGTGGAATGTAGCATTTAAGATATCTTTCCTCAGTATGTATGGTGAATTACTTACTGATAGTCCCAGTGCACAAGTAATTTATGACCTGCATATCTGCTGTAGAAAATAAAAAAATAAATAAATTCATTTTATGCAAGTGTAGTAATCTATTACTTAATGATAGCTTCTGCTTCTGTGATTTAAGTATCTACTAGAACATAAAACTTTGGAGGAAGTTCTTACTTCAAGGGAAGAGCACAAGGATTAATTCTGAGTGAAATACCAAGTTCTGAAACATCAGATTTAGATCCATATACTGAAAAACAAAAGAAAAGAAAAAGAAGGCCAAACTATTTCAAGTTATATTTCCTGGAGTGTACAAAAAGGTCTCATATTTTAACTATCATACAGGAGAGATACTTGGCTTTATACTGTGATGTGAATAATTGTAAGACACAAGTCATAATGTACTTTGTTTTCAAGAATTATGAAAATGCTTCCAGACAGAGAGTAACTCAAGTGGACATAGTTCATAACCAAAAAATGAGAGATGACGATGATTGCATATTTGGATATGCGTCCAAATATGCATTTGCATTTGGGTATTTGCATAAGGATTCAGATCAAGGATGGATGTAAAATAGCCATTTTGGGACTAATCAGCTATCTGTAGTGGTAACATGTAACATTGAAATATCCATTCAGTCAGAGGAAAAAAACCAAACAGCCATCCGTTTTTGCTAAATCACCTACTTATTCTGCTTCTACAAATAGAGTAATACGCTAATATAAAGCTGGTGTTATACCTACTGATATAATTCTGACTATGACAGTAGCATTTAGAGACTGCGACTAAGAGTGAGACATGATTACACTTGGATATTGCACAAACCCACCGTAAGACAGACTTCTGCCTAAGGAGCTCAGCTATATACAGGAGAGAGAAAAGCTGTGAAGAAGCAAACATAAATTCCTCCATTGTCTGAAAGGATAATGTGGTACACAAAAACTTGATGAATTGCCATGTCCACTGATTGATGTCAGAGGAACTTAGGTATCAAATAACTTTGAAACTGCAGAATGAAATGATGTATCCTGGTCTGCAGTTAATTAGGAACCAAATTCTAACCTGCCGAACCTCAGTTGAGAGCTTGAACTAAAAAACATACAAAATCTGCCAAAATCAAAAAACTAAACATGCCCCCGTCTGCCTCCCCAAAAAACTCAAAAGAAACTTACCAGCATCCATATTGCTATTTTATCTGTCATCTCCCTTGTGTTTCAAAAGATAACACTAATGACACGCTGATTGACCAAGTACATTTTTGATTGTTTTGAGTTCATTTGAGACAGGTTGTAAATGTCTGATTTTGTTTTGGTTGTGTTCCTTTTGTATTCAAAGAGTAAGAGCTTTCATTTTCAAGATGATGCACAATGGGGACACAATTTCTATAAAAAAAAATGAAAAAAATACCCTTCTTTTATAGCATTGCTTTGAACTGGTGTTTTAGGAAGTCAGCCTTGATGATGCAAATATAAACAAAGCCTTCAAGCTTAAAAGCTATTTTCATCTTGTTAAAAGCTATCTTCATCTTGTGTTGAACACAGCACAAACCAAATTTTAAAACCAAAGGGATGGGGCTGTGCAATTGTATTGGCAGGAAATCTAATTTTCAAGCTGCCCTCGGGCACCAAGACCAGCAGAAAGGACCATGGAGAGGATTATTGTTTGATCCCCGTTTCAAGCTCAGAATTTGCACTATGCTTCACTCTCTGTTGATAAACATCTCTGCTCTCATAGGCAGAGCCAGGCCCTTTGCTTTGACTCCAAATGCCTGCCTTGAGATTAGGTGAGCTCACAGGGAGGAGGATGCAGCTCAAAGGATGTCAAGACAAGGAAAGCACAAAAAGAACAGTTGGAACACTCTTTTCACTTTTGTGCTATGATTTCTAATTGTTTTGTTATTAATATTGTTTCAACCAGAAGTACCATGAAGGTGAATATATAGTGTACGAACTAAGCAAGTCAGTTTCCTTAACTTACCTACATTTGAAAATTGAGAAAATGTAATGAGGCTTGGAAGAGGTGACTGAGATGTAAGAGAAGGATAAGATTTATATCTTACTCCATAAGTTTAGAAGCTATTTGCTTTTGTAAGTTTTCTACTCAATAATATGCCTTCATTGCCTTCATGACACCTTTCACCTCCCTTTTCCATTTATGAGGGAAATGCAATGTTTCTTCTCTCAATATGGGTGGGAAGAAAAGGGGAAGAAATGAGAAGCAGGTCAACTTTACACCATATAACAGTACTTTTTTGTAAAGTAATTCTTTAGTATATTATGGCAGGGAATGAGAAACCTTCAGGTTTACTATTCTCAGACTAATCTCAATAATTTTCACAAGAGCTCCATTAGTTACAAAAAAAAACACTAATGAGAAGTTAGCCTATGTAGTTTTCATATCCTGCACATCAACAATTTTTTGAAAATCACACAATGATCTTTCCTTTTTCTTACTTATTTTTAGCAATGCTTCATTATGTTTGTCTTTTTTATACTACTGAGTTTTACATATAGTTTTGCTTTACATGTAGTCAAGACTAGATTAAAACAGTGCTACTTCCTTGCCTTAAGAAATAAATTTAAACAAAGGTAATCAATCAATTAATTGCTTTTGGTTGATGATTATATTTTTTTCTATAGTTTATTCTAGCAATTACTTACACTGAAATTTGAACTTAGAGAATATTAAATCCAAATTTTAGGACTTAATTATGAGGACTTAATGATTAAAGAATGATGAGAAGAAAATCTAGTGAATATTTTCTACCTTCCATGTTACTGCTTATAACAGAAATATGTGAATTGGTCAGAATGACCAATCTTGTTTCTAGCTCCTAAAAATAAGTCTGATTAGTAACTGTAAGTTACATTTCAGCACTGTCATACTGAGTCAAAACCGTAAAAGCTGTCTTTTCTGTCTAGCAATATGTGAATGGTACACATGTATGTGCATATACACAAACATGCACATACACACATACATCCACTGTAAGCACTATTACTGACGGGAAGACAAAGGGGGAATAAAAAAAAGACTTTAAAGACTGTTTTCAAGATTAAGTTTAAACAGGCAAATTCTCTCAGCAGCTGTTGCTATTCATTGAAAAACAATGTTCAGAACAGTCAAAAAATTTGCTATTCTTCACTGGACATTTAACAGAAATCCTTTGTAGAAAACACTGAATTGACTAGTGACAAAAAGAGAAAGCTTGCAGTGAGCAGAAATGAAGAAGGCACAGGCAGGGTCTCAATAAGCTTTCAAAGGCTCTGATAATTAAAATTATTTTATAAGAAGCAGACTTTCTTCTCCACAAATGTCCAAGAATTCTATGCTTACTGAGAAGACAGTATTCATATGTTGTCAGTGAACATATAGGGAGGACTCCTATAATAATTCAACTTCATGACAAACTAAGAAAAAAAATAGACAGGACAGAAAAATTGCCTACGTAAAGGACTTTCAAAGTTAACTTCTTTATAATAGATACAAACTTAACTGACAACCTGAAGTGACAGGCACTGTAATTGAGGAGACTTGGGTTAGAATCAATGATTGAACTTTAAAGTGCTAATCAGAGCTATAGCATTGATAGATTTTGAACAATTTTAAGCCTACTTACCAAATGATCTGGACTGACAATTAGTAAAGCACTAAAATAATGAGTTCAGGAAGAAACAAAGGGTATTGATCAGAAATGGGGAAGGGGAGCAGAAAAGAAAAGATAGAACACCTGAATTTTGGAATGAAAAATATTTCTCAACTGATGGAAACATGAGTTCACTGCTGCTTAAATCAGACAATAAATAAAAGCTTAATTAGAAAAAAAAAACCCACCACACTATTAAGTTTAGATGACTGCTGCAAAAGAATAATGGTGATGGGAATTATTCATAGTGAATAATGTATTCAGAATTAATAAATGTTTCTTGGCTGAACATAAATTATCCAAACAGCTCACATATCTACAGATATTATCTAGACATTTTTAGAAGCACATTAGCCTTTGGAACACTACAGTGCTATTTTCTGTGATTTTTCTGATGCCATTGACCACCTCTTATTTACTGCTCATATTGGGCAAACACTACACTTCCAACACATTTCCCTGTGGAGAGGGAACTCTGTAGGCCCAAGGCTTGTCCCAAAAAAATTTATCACCATTTTACATTATTGAAGTAGCTCGAAGCAACCTCAAGCATAAAGAGAAAGAACCATCTTAATATCCACCACCCAAAGAAAAAGCATACGTAGGTTATGCAAACGTCTATCAGAGACAAGACAACACAAGTAACAGCATCTGAATGCACATGGAGACAAACTTAAATTAGAACCACTGGAACATTTCAAATGGTGAATGCGCAGATTAGGACACTTTCAAACTGATGTATGTCCACTCAACACAATGCCCTAACTGATGCCGTCTTTTGAAGCAAAAATATGCTGTGAATAGAAATAACTCCTAAATAGCAGCAGCTCTGAATTCCTGCACAGAATCTGAGCATTTACAAACTGGAGAGTGAGGTTTAAAATTACAACCTTAAACCCAATTTAACACCCATGAGTCATCCCTGTCTGTCCTAGCTAAAAACAGAAACCAACAACAGCTTTGAGAAAAAGATTTTCAAAATCTTTAACAGCATTTTCACACCAGACTAATGACACCATCCTAAAAAGACCCATTTTACACAGTACCAGGTCAGCTATTTGGAATCAAACGCCAATCCAACTACACTTTTGCGTTATACACATTGGAAAGGGAGTGATTAAAAAGAGCGGGACAATAATGTCCAACAAGTTATACTCTAGATCTCTTCTTATTGCAGTTTCAAACTCTTGACTGCAGACACACGTTGCCCTAGTTTATCTCTCTGAAATGCAAACATGCTCTAAACCACTCAATGCTACTTGTACTTTCAACTCTATTTTTTGCTGGCTTTGTAGGATGAAGCTCTTCATGGAAATGACAGGGCCTCTCGTACACGCATCAGTTGTAGCGTCCCTGACCTACTTTCCCTTATTTTTTCCATCTGTACTTTTAATTATGTTCCTATTTACAGGGCTGCCACTTCATGCCTTCCGTTTCTTGTTTGAAAATGCCTCATGTATGGGAACTTTTCTCTGCTACTGACCTTTCCAGATTCCATTATTTTGAGACTTCCTTACATGTTATTAGAAATAATCACAGTTTACATTAGGGCCTAATGGCAAACCTGGAATGGGACAGCCCTGTAACAGACTATCAAATAGTAAAAGAAAATGTATGACTGCAAGTCTGAAGATTTAGGTGTCAAGCCACAACTGAAATAATTCTCCTTGATATTGTATTTTAAAATATAAAGAAGACTATAATTTAAGCAAATGTAATACTGTAGATAAGACACGAGCCTTAGCCAAGTTGTTCAGGTACACCTCTGACAGTGCAAAATGTTCTCAAGCACCTAAAAGCAGCGATTAGCCAAAGAAATGGGAACTAATGGTGCAGATTGAATCGTACTTTTCATAGGCCTGATGGTAAAGATACACTTTCCGAATCATAGAATCATAAAATACACATTATACCTTCTTTTTTTTGCGTATCATTGAAATTTAAAACCGCTGAGTTCCTTCCTCTGAGTTTAGAAATATCAATATATGCTCAAAGAAGACCCATTTGACAAAGTCAGTAAAGGTAGATAGTCACTACAGGCAGAATTTATTTAACTTAACTTTCCCTATCCAGTTGAAATTAATCACTTATGTTTCCTTTAGAGGTGATGGAGATATTCTGCACCTTCCCAGAAGAAGATTAATCCCACCAATTTTATGATGGGAAGCAAGCATCTAGAGATACAATTTACTACAGAGAAAAATAACATGACAAAAAGAATGTTACTCCTAATTTGCATGTTCCGAAAATAAGGCAAATAAAGGAGAGAGATCTATAGATCATACTGGCTGAAACAATGAAAAAAAACCCATACAACAACACACATGGGAAAAATAAATAACTTTAACAGCATTCTTGGGATATGGCATAGCCAATAGCAGCATCCTGATTTTCATTTACATATTTATTTAAGATGTAACATCAAATCCTCAGCTGCTGTAAACCAGAGTTATTCCATTGAAGTCAATAAGACTTCATTAATTTACACTAGTAGAATGTTTGGTCCACAAAATTTACAATCAAAGGAAAAATTAGAGCAGATGGGAGGCAGAAAGATTAAGGGACTCTGTGAATTTAGTCAAAATAGAGAATATAAAGAAAAAAAGCCCTTATTTTTTGAAAAATAAACCAATGGACCTCATTCAGAAAATGCTGAAGGAGCAGGGACAGATGCTTCGACATTATTTGAACTTATGTCACATGAAAGAATCCAGGGTACAGACTGAAACTTAAGGAATCCTTAGGACTTAAAAAGAGAAAAGCATATTTTCTTTCAAGGGACCATTTAAAATATCAGCATATACTGGGGCAAATCTATTCAGACTTTTTGTCAGCTGGTTCCCGTAGCCTGTAACCTACCTGTCCTTTTTGAACCCCAACATGACTGTGCTACTCTACTTTCACAGGACACCCTGGAATTTTATGTGCCAAGGACTTTGCTGTTGTTGTTGTTGCTTTTTCAATAACAGGAAAATTCACCCAAGAAAAACTATGCATGGCAGCATGACTCACTTTACAGCTGGAGGAAGCAAAGTTTTACGTTGCCAAATAATTTTTACAAGCAAATTACTGTGTGGATCTTTTGGATATCAACCTGAATTTATAAAAATGTATAGAGTATGAACTATTTTACTTGAGGAACATAAGAGAGTATTAATTTAAGTAACAGGAAATATATATAATTCCAGACACAATTGTTAGCATTCTTGAAGTACTCATAACTGCATTTGCAAGAATAAAGAATTGTCACCTATACCAACAACCAGCTATAGTTTTGTGTACACAAACAAAGCTCCTGCTGAAGATGTGCTTTGAAAGGAGCAAGAAAAGTTAAAATATTAAGAGTGCTTTGCTCTCCTGGGGACTGAGTCAGCTCCTCTTCCATCTTAGCTTTAATTCAAGTAGTCAGTTTGTCAAATATTTTTCAGACATACCAGCAAAGTATTTACATAGCTATGTGTATCTGACAAACAAGAAGTTTGCTTGTCATCAGCATATTTTATCAGACCTTTCCAGGGATCACTGAAAAACCAAGGAGTTCTAGTGGTATGCATGCATACAGGTCTGAGGCATGAATGTGGGGAGAGTTACACAAGTAGTTTTATGGTCTAATTCTGAAAAACTCAATAGACTTGGTATTTGAAATATATTTTAGGCTTGCTATTTGTTATTAAGAAACGTTTTTGATGCTGCTACAATTAGATGGACAGGGGCTATGCTGTGTTTCTCATCCTTTGAATTTAAACCATTGTGCACATTTTTTAATAAAACCTACCACAATACAGAAGGCAAGGATTTATACATATCTCTATATGTTTTTATATATTCTCCCTCTCTCATTACATACATGATGTATTAATGAGGGCATATATATAAAACCTTATATAAGCTCCATATACAAACCTTCTGGCTCCCACAAAAGAAAACCCTCGGACTACAGCACTGCTCATACTAAGACACCCATATACCATGATGAGAGTTCCACCTAGAGAAAGAGAGGAGGTGGTGGCCTACCCAGCTCATGAAATCTGTCAGGAGTAGGAAGCAAACAGAAGCAGCCTTCTCACACTTTCTCTTTTTTACGTTCCTGAAAACACTTTGTATTCTGTCTTCATTTTGCTTTAAGCTTTCCCAAATTAAAGATACCCACATAAATCACTCAAAAAGTGCTGCCTTAGGAATCAAACTGCTGTGCATTCGCAAGCTTTCCTTGGGTCTTCTCCCTCCTGTTTGAGTCTTCACTTCTTCTCAGTTTCTTTGGCAAGCAAGCAAGACAATACCTTGTTTGTCTGTGTATACAAGATGAAAGATTTCCATTTACCCTTCTGCCCAATGCTGATGTTGCAGCACAAAATGCACTTTCAGGATGAAAAACCTGTGGAAAGCCAGCACACACTACAGAATTTCTGTTCTGCTGCTGACTACAAAAATTCATAAACGTAAGGAATAGCGAGCACCCGACTGCATACAGAAAAGCTGCAGTTACAGTGGCAGTTTCCCTTAGGACATCATGCATCACAACAGTAGTGCTTTATGGATCTGATTAAAACCAACCTATTTTTGTGAATCACAGCAATCTGAATGTGCTAACATTTCCATAGGGTGTTCTTAAATATCCGGAATTATTTGCCAACGGCTCTTGCATATGCAAAGAGTTCAACCTATTAAATCCAATTATTAACCACCTTAAGTAAGGTGTTTTACACTGACAAACCGAAAATCTGGAGAGGAAAATGTTTCAATGCCTAAGAATTATTCATAAGTCTTGCTGAAAAACTAATGCAGTAAAACTTGCCAATTGAAAAATAAGATTGTATGCAACATAATAATGTATTAAATAAATGGCTTAAGAGAAGAGGAAGGCTCTCATTATTTGGAGTAGTTGCCATTAGACTGAAATAAAGACTTCTTCTCTTGGTATCTATAAGGTCTCTTGAGAACATGCAAATACCTAAACTGATAAGAAATCTAGCTGAAGGTTTACCAATTTATGTATTTGTGAGAACAGCTAGCAGGAGAAATAGGATATTCGTCTATATTTACCTTACAACTTTGTGGCTGAACCTGATGTCACTGGATTTTTGGAATGGTTCCTTCTCATCTTTTCCATGATGGATTTTCAGATGGTATTTTCAGAACTATATGCTTAGGCAAAACCGAATTGGCCATTTCCGTTAGTTGGGGCATCCCTCCAAGTCAGAGGTACCAAAGGAGCAGAAATTCTTCTGTTGATGCCAAAGTATAGAAGGCAAGTATAGAATGATTTTACAAGTAAAACCTTATCTCTGTAGCATCTCTTTCCTTGCTTTAGTATTTCCAAAGCTTTTAAATACACCAGCAAAATTATGATAAGGCCTTAAGAGTATTACACTTAAAATAATAATTTTTAAAATATGAGAATATAACAAAAGAAATAGAGTTGCTTCCTCTCATTGAATCACTTCAACAGGAAGAAATTCCACAGTCTATTAGAGCAACTGAGAACTGGGCAACACACAGGCAACCTTCAATGCCAGAGGCACAGTTGTTACTGCCAGCAGAGTTTCAATGAAAACACTTCCTGAGATTTTTCGCTCCTTAACACTGAGAGTTTCTTTAACTTCATTTAAAGGAATAAATGAGAAAAATACAACTATGTGTTAGTGTCTCTTCCTTTCCTAAGTACAGCCGTAGAGAGCAAATAAAGAGCAATGTTAGAAAATTAGCCCAGAGGAAGGATGATTAGCTGAGTGAAAAAATCACCACAACTAAAGCTAAGCTGAACTACTTCAGTTTAAACCAAGGGACTTTCTTTATCACATTGTGGGTATGCAGCCTGAGACCAGTGGTGCGCTTTATGAGAAATATTATGCTTTCAAGTAGTGTCACAGAATTTGCTAAAATTTAGATTTTTCAGGTTTACTTTTGGGTTCAAATATAAAGGACTAATAATGCCCAGTGGTAATCGCTAGCATGTTACAATGGCAAATATTTTCGTAACTACCCTACATGCACTAGGGGACAGCTGTTTGAAGCATCTCTTGTGTTTTTCCACTAGGGGATAACACAAAATTTCTGTTAGGAAGATAAAACTGCTGAAAGGGCCAGTCATCAAGCATATTTGCACTCTTGCAAATTCTGATAATTCCTCGGGTTTATGCAATGAGGATTATGGGATTCTGCAGGGACTCAATGCTTTTTTGTTTTGGTTTGGTTTTTGGGTTTTTGTTTTTAGTTTTGTTTTGTTTTGGGTTTTTTTTTGTTTTTTTGTCCAAGCAATTCAGAGCTGTGCAGCAGCAAAGAGAGAAATAGCACATAAGATGTTGGGTTCGCTTGTGTTCTATCAAAGCATAGGGCAGCAACAGATCTTGTACTGTACTATAAAGACAGTATTAATTTTTCTTTACATGGCAACAAAATATCACTATACATAAATATCACAATTTACATTATATCTTCAACTTTAACAAAATAAAAACAAGACTATTTTCTGCATTTGGTATAACAGTTCCACAAAAGTATACGGTATATAACATACAACATGCTTTTGTTTTTTTGAAATTTCATCAATTTACTTTTGATTTTGGGAGCTCAGCTGGTCAAGTCACCTGGAGGGTTGGACAGGAAAAAGCAATGGAATCAAATTAGAGACAACACAGCTTGCATTTGGCTGGGAAGAATTCACTATTATGAAGCTGAGTAAAGAGATGCATCATCTTAGAGTGAAGGCCCAGAGCCTCACAAATTCTCTTTATGCTTTTCTGCAGATTCATTGTGGAATTTAGCACAAACAGCCTAATACCTCTAGACTTTAACGTACATATCATCAGTACCCTGAGAACAACAGTGTTTCTGTACCTCAAAAGAGCTGAATGCTGGGTGATAATGAGTTGAAGCCTGGATACTCTTTTACATCAGAACTCCTGCATCCCTTATTCCCACATCTGAGTAGACCTTCCCTGGCTATAATTACTCTGAAAACACCAAGTAACAGTCTGCATTTTACATCAGCTTTCCACTTCTACGATACCCTGAGCATACAACTAAAAAAGCAAGAGGACCTGCCATAGACCAGTTTGTCTGTCCAAGAGATTTGCACCTCACCTAAAGCCTTCGCAAGTATAGCTTTACTCATTAAACCAAATACACTTAACAAAACTTCTGCATAGAAATCCTGTCTTTTTCCCTTGTCCAGTACAAGTTATTAAGACATCTTTCTTCTTGTGCAGGCTCTCTCTTGAAGCTTTTCCCTCCAGCTGTACTCAGTAGTCTATTATAGAAACATCTGACTCCCTCCCAGCTGTCACTGATTCCTCCATTACCATGGCCATATAACTAGAAATATAGTAGTAGAATATATAAAATATAGTATATCTCCAAAAAAGGCCCATCACTGAATAAGTCTGGCTGTCTGCAGAACCAAACTATACCTTAAAGTCAACTTACCCTGAAATATCTGTGTTTCCACTTGGTTCTGAAGCCCACAGCAAAATAATGGGAAGACAAGGGGATATGCTGAGTGTTGCCTATGAAGAGCACAGAGTTAGGTCGGGGTTGCAACTAGAATCATTTATTAGAAGAAACACACTACTTATATAGTTCCTCAAATACCTCAGTACTTTTCCCCTAAGACAGTCAGTGTTATCATTTTGTCCAATCACCGTCTTCTTCACCAAACTTGGTTGCCAGGCAAGCAGATTCTTCTCCAACCAGCAGGGTAACCACAAGTTGATAACGCGCCGTCTTCTGTCAGCATTTTTGCTCGTCTTGGTTTTCGCTCTTTCACAGTCTGCTCGTCTGTGTTTTTGCTCTTTCACAATCTGCCTGTCTTGGTTCTTGCTCTTTCATAATCTGTTCAGTCATCCTGTTAACCCACAGCTGAGTCTAGGGTGTTGAAGTGGTATCTTGAGGGCTTCTGATATTACCTTCTGGCCAGTCATAGTTACGCAATAGCTCCTGGTTTTGCACATTTTTGAACTTTTTGAGCATGTAATGACTTTCAGTCAGAAAGTTATTAAAAACAACAACAAAAAATTAAAATCTGCTCAATTAACTTTTTGCTCATAAAAATATCTCTTCTTCTCTTTTTTCCCCCTTCATTCTTGCAAGAACATACTAAAATAGGGTGAAAAAAACCCTAAATCTTTCAAAGTACTGACAACTGTTGAAATAATTTGTAATTCTCTGTTTGCAACAAAGTTGGCCCAAGATTGAATGAAAACGTGGACAAAGATGTTTACTTCAGTGAAGCACCTATTTAGGACCCTAACTATCCAAAATTCCCTGTATTAGCAACAGACAGATAAAGAGAGAGGGGCTGAATCATTCCTGTGATGTGCTTATCTCTTTGTACTGATTGCAAGCCACTCTATGGTGACCATGCTTTTAACTCAAGTTTTGCAGCTAAGTGTGTCGAATTAGATCAGATGAATCTGAGCAAGGGTAAGGAAAGATGTCAAATTCTTCAATATCACCAGACTACTACGTAGTCAAGAGGCAGGTAGAAATCCATATCAAATGTCTCTGATGTGTGTGGTCATGGGAAGCACAGGTTCTACTCCTGGCAACAAGCATCCTTTTGGTCAAGGGATTTAAAGCTGTGGCAGTTGTGGAACATGAATACAGTTGTTATTATTTTCTGAGCACTAAAGATTGCACAAAGCTCCTTGGTTATGCAGCAAAAAAAGCACCTCCCTTTTAGGAATTGTGTTAGTGTACAGTTTAAATCTAACTTGAAATAAGACGTGAGAATCAAATACAGGCAATGGGGATAAAAGAAAATACTCAACAAAAGGGAAGGATTACTTTATCAGTCAAAAGGCAAAACAGTTACTTACCTTTCTGGTGTGATTCACTGTCTTTTTCTTTTACATTGGGATACGCAGTCTCAAGTTAATTATTTAAGAACTGCAAATTTCAATAGAACAAAAAAGACAGAAAAACTAAAAGTGTACAATACTTTCAATATCTCTGCTGAAGGTACCTTAAAGGACAGGCCAGGTTTGACCCTTGAGCTGTCTTCTAACTACTGAGTTCTACTGAGTTCAAACTCCCCTAGACTGAGTTTCAAGCCATAGCTATAACCTTAATTATTTTGCATTTAAGGCAGATACAACTATCGTAAAAAACATATCCCTGCTGTTCTTTATGGTTAGTTCCTAATGCATTCCCATTTTATAAGAACTTCAATTCAAAAAGTAGCTGGGTGAAGCAGCTCCCAGGGCAAGACCTCTTTCTTTATTATTGTTTGGCCTATGGGGTCTGCCTAAACAAACAATCAATCAAAAAATCTTGTCTTAAACTATGATTAACTCAGGAAGGCTTGTTATTAACAAACCAACCCATTTCTAGTTTATGGGTCTGACTTGTTTCCACTGAAATAACTGCTGAAACTCCAGCTGACTTGAAACGTGCAGTATCTTGCCCTTTGTAGGAACACGAATGCCATCCAGTTTCACTGACCCTGTGAAAGGCCAGCCTTAGTTTCAAAAGGACCAGTTTATCTTTTATCATTAGGGGACACATTTATGTGCACACAAATAAGAAGGTGACTCAGAACAGTCAGTATGGATTTACCAAGTGTGAAAGATGCCTGACCAGCCTGGTTGCCTCCTATGATAAAATGACTGGAGTTGTGGAGGAGGAAAGAACAATGGATGCCATTTATCCTGACTTTAGCAAAATTAAACACACACAATATTCTCCCACAGTAGTCTTTTATCCAAGACAGTATCTTATGGTCTGGATGGGTGAACAAGTAAATGGGTAAAAAATTGTTTGGATGACCAGGCTTGGAGGGCTGTGGTTAATGGATCATACGCTGCCTGAAGGCCTGTAACAAGTGGAGCATGACAAGAATTTATCCTGGGACCTGTTCTGTTTCACATCTTTCTTAATGACCTGGAGGAGGCAACAGAGTGCCCTCTCATCAGGTTCCTAGATGACACCAAATTGGAGGGACCAGCTAAAACATTCAAGGACAAAGCTGCCATTAAGAGGGACCCAGAATGGCTGGAGGAATGGGCCAACAGGAACACCATGCAATTCAACAGGGACAAATGTCCAGCAAGGGCCTCCGCAATGATGCAGCCTGGTGATGAGCTTGCTGGGGAGAAGCTCTGTGGAAAAGACCCTGGGTATTGTGGCAGACAGCAAGCTGCAAGAGAGCCAGCAGAATACCCTGTCATTAAAGATGGTCAACAGCTTCCTGGGCTGTATGAACAGCAACATCACCAGGAGATCGCGAGAAGGGTTTATACCTCTCATTAGTCCACATCTAGATACTGCATCCAGTTTTAGTGCCCTCACTCAGTACAAGAAAGGCATTGATAAACTGGAGGGTGGTCAGGGGAGAGCCACCAAGATGGTTGGGATTTGGAGCACTTGCCATTTCAGGAGAGGATGAGGGACAAGGGCTTGTCCATTGTGGGGAAGAAATAGCTTCAGTGAGTAGCAATCCCCTGGGATCTACAGGGAGGTCATCCAGGAAACAAAGCCAGTTTCTTGGTGGCAACGCATACTGTAAAGAAAAGACCCATCTGGCATAAATTTAAATAAGAGAGGCTCAGACTGCATATAAGTAAAAGCTTTTTCACCATGAGGACACTCAGGCATTAAAATAAGTTGCCCCGAGAGGTTGTTCAGCCTCCGTCCCTGGAGGTTTTCAAGTCCTGTCAAAAAAAAGTCTTAAAAAAAAGTCTAAAAAAAACCTGGCCTGACCCAGCTGACTCTGCTTTGATCAGGAGATTGGGCTAGAGATGTCCTGAGGTCTTTTCCAACGCAGATTAGATCCTGAAATATGAATGCAGAAGAACAAGAATAGACAAAGGGCGATAGGGAGAATTACATGTCAAAACAAAGTGAACCTAGAGCGGTGAAAATGTAACTGAGAAGGCATTTAACAGACATTCATTAGAAGTCAGGCATACAAGTCTCATCTTCATAGGCCATGTTTCGAAGTTTTCTTTCTTTTGTGCACATACAAAAGGTTTCCCCCTCCCAAACCTTCCTTCTCCTATCACCAGGGATGCACCCTTGACAATCAGAGGATTATAGAGAATTTAGCAGCTGTGATTCTTCCTGACACATTGAGTCCTCTTTCTGATATGCACAAATCAGTAATTTTATCACAAGCTAAATCTCTTGTTATAGTAGGAACTGTCTTTCCAAATATTTCATGACACAATCCCTTAGTAATTATTTTATGAGATCTCTGCCTAGATCAGGCAGCTAATCAATTAAACACAAAGCTACTATAAGACAAAAGAGCTTTAAGGCATTAGACCTGAACTGTGCTTCCAAAATTTACCTTATTGAGGTTTGATCTCTGTTAGCCTGATTCACACACGCAAGTGCTAAATTGCTGTCACAAAGGAACCCTCCTTTAATTCCTCAGTGCTTGGCTTTGTAACCATAAAACCAATTTGAATGTAGGAGATGGACACATGCAGAGCTGGACTGTGCTGGAACCAAGAAAGGTCCCCAGCAAAGGGCAGGCCCTGAGCATCTTCCCTGGTCATGTCTAACTCGCACACTGGAGGACAGAGAGCCAGCATTATCAAACTTAATCTAGGAAGAACTCACGCAGCAGCAGGCTTCATAGAATTGCCCTGATTGCTGTCTCTTTTAAAATGCTTTGTTCATACAGAACAGCAATTACCTTCTTGAAAATGACATGAGAGAGTGCCTCTATGCCTGTCAGTATCAGTACTTTTCAAAGAGAACAGAAGATTGTCCTATTCTTAGTGACCATGTTCCATCATGGAAGCAAGATACACGAAAAACTCTTTGACAGGCATAGCAACTTTATATCTTGCATGTATCTTCATGTTATTGGACCTTTTTCTGGTATCATCCTGTGTTTTCCCTTTGATGTGCTAAGACGTTTTCATTTTCATTATTTCAAAAGGTTTTTTTCATCCCATATACAATTCCATATACAAACTTCTATAATGCAACACAATATTCTGTTTACTATACAAACAGATAACCTTTTAAATTGAAATCATACTTCTATGTAGTGGATCACCCCAAAAAACTTTTTCAAGCTCCCACTACACTTCAGTTCCTCCCTTGGTATTTCAATTATTCTGTCTTGAAATTGTGAACAACAAAACCCTCTTATAAAAGGTAGAATTGCACTTCTAAGGTTTCTTTTTTATGATATCAGTTAAAAAAAAACAACCAAACAAACAACCAAAAAAAAGCACCAAAACTCTTTTAAAAGTAAAATTGTGCATTTAATCATCTCTGAGATCCAGGTGTTTTCTGTGTTATGTGTTGCAGTACTGTCCACTTAGTTGTTCCTTGATTATTTTCTCTATCATATTCTTGACAAAAATTTTATAGATGTAGCAAAAAACCTCAAACATTAATAGAGTTAAACAGTCTCACAGAGACCAAGCTGTTGCAAAATGAAAACTAATGGGGGATATCCACACCATACACTTGGAGTAAGTAAATTTGGTGCAGTTTATAACCTAAGATCTATATATTTGGAGCAAAGAGGAAGGTGCATAGATGGACTATGAAGGTACTCAGAATATTTTAGTTGGAGGCCAACAGTCATCTGAATATCTCCAAAAAGTCAAAGAAATTCATCAAAACACTGCTAATCTCAGGAAGATCTTTTCTTCCAAGCGATGTCCAGATGTGAGGATGACCATTGTAGGAAAATGAGGGTCATGAAAGTAAATGAACAGCTCATGTCCTTTGTCCATCTAATTCACATGTGGAGCCACAAAGTAGAATGCCATCCATAATTACTGCAAATGAATTAACTGAGGGGGTCAATGTATCTTTACAAACTTGATGGAGAATCTCTTTTGAAAGTGAAATTTTTTTTTTAATCTCCAAAACTGTAAGAGCAGGCAAGCAAAAGTAAACAAGAGCAAATTCAATTTCATCTCTTCTATGTAGACCTGAATTCTTCATACCACATACCTGTTGGTGTCTAAATGCACCAAAAACATTAACCATGCAAATCTATAAAAGCAACAGTTATAAGCCAGAGAAAGCTTACAGAGGAAGGGCGAGACAGCTGGCCTTCTAAACTGGGCACTCCCTAACACTGCACCCTTTCTAAAGTTGACTGAAATCCTGGGATATATTTGACGTCTTTGGAATACGACCCTTGTCATCAGCATCAGGTAGGGGTTCTAAATTCAGGACTCCAACCTGACTGAAAAGTCTTTTCTGGTTACAGTCTGTGGACAGTAAGTTGGCTCATAAGCATGTACTTGATCACCAAAACTCAAGGTGCTCAATTTAGATTCAATAAACCCCACATTTAATTTTAGCAGATGTGTTTGCATTGCTACTAGTCAACTAGAGAAGATAAGTGTTTCAGGTCTCCCCTGGTACACTGGGGGCTGGGTCTGATACCATTTCATCTTCAGTTACTCACACATTTTCAGTGTAACTGATCGCACTCTCGCTAGAATAACTGGAGAGAGAGGAGCTCTAATTTTATTTACTAAACTACTGAAATAAAACTGATTACATGGTTCCACTTTCTAATGGAAGTCTGTCCACTACAAACTATGGCAAAAATAGGCATAAAGTCACAGTCTAAGAGCAATGATGAGACTTTAAGCTGTCTGCAACCATCAATACTGCATCACTTCCTCTCTGCAAATTTATAAAATATGTTCTTTTTCAATCACAGCCAGGCTGCTAATCTGTTAAAAGCAAGACAAACTTTTACCTTCTAACAACTATAAACTTATGGTTCCAGACATCTCTTCTTTTATGAGAAAACTGGGTTTTAAGGTTACACATGAAATTAGTCAAAAAAATCCTGACACTCTGGGTTGTCATTTTCATTCACAGTCATTAAAGAAAACTCAAATTTTTAAGCTTTTCATTCTTGATTACATGTTATGTCATACAAACCTGAGGAAGCTGAGGAATTTTGTGATGAACATTAACAGATCAAAGGTATTATCAACCACCTTTAACAGAAGTGAGGAAAAAAATACTAATGATTCTGCTATAATTGAAACTTCTACTTTAGTAAAAACACATCTTCAAACTGTGCCTTCTTTGATAACAAAAACAGTTCAGGAAAAATTGCTATTTGCCTTTTATTGTCAAGGGAAATGGTACATATTGTTTACAGAATATTTATCAACACTCCCATTGTATAGTGTACCATCATGAGAGAGAGAAAATACAAAATATAATATACATTACTAGCAATTTTGAGGGGTTTTGCTGACACTAGGTAAATAATGGGCTATTATACAACAGCAAAAAAACATGTAACATATCCCTGTCTACACTTGGAAGACTTCATAGTTATAGGAAAAACACGGCAACTACACCTAATTTGCCCAGAGGTCCAGCTGTGGTGGCAAAGCTATTCTTTGTTCAGCTGAAATACCTCACCCCCACCTTGCAGAAACTACATCAATAACAGCTGCTTTTCAGTGGGGTACGTGCATCTGCACTTGGGGCCTTGAACATCTCAGGTGGAGCTTCACATCCTCATTCAACCTGGGCTTCACATCTTCATTCAAATTGGACATGCTGGCAGAGCTTGGTGTTAGAAACATAGTCTAAGACACCCGAATTATGAGGCAAATACAGCCAAAGCTTGACTATTTCTATGACAAATAGTGCAAATCTATGGTGATGGATGGCACAGCATCTGAAAACCAAGGTTGTTCCATGATTAAAATGTTTGGTATTGCCCAGGGAAAAGGCATTCTCTGATGCTTTGTGAACAGCTTAAACACCGCTGCACATGTTATCCTGGGACCGGCACACATGAGTACCATGCTTATTTCCATGAGCTGGGTTGATCAGAAAGGGCTCTGCATTTCAAGTGAGAAGCAGTGCTGCCTCTCCAGGGTGCTGTGTGCTGAACACATTAGCCTCTCACTCACTTCCGTTCACTCCCTTCATATATCAAAGCGGGGTAGCAAAAGAAAGTAGTATTTTTAAAAGACATACCCAACTATTGTCTCAAATATCAAGAGAGACACAGAATACCTACTTTGTTAAAGAGAGGGTCTTCCTTAAGTAAAATGCTATCCATTTCCCAGTTTGTCATAGACAACGGCTAGAGGAAGGAACCATTTCTGATGTCAAATATTCAAGCAGAACTAAATCAATCCAACCTATATATCTACGTACATATGTATAAAAGAGGTCAAGAGCTATTCCTTTCTCTTGCAATAACTCAAAAGAAAGGACACTGGGCTGGATCTTTGAAGTCTGTGGCAAAACTTTATTCAATACCATATAGAGATAAAAAGGCTGAGCATGTACTTTTTTCGATCGCAGCTGAATTGCCTGATTTTAATAAGTGCTAAACACCTGCAGCTTTTATACAAGTGGAGACTGTGAAGGCTGAATTTTTCCATGAAAAAAATAGGCTAAATTCCTTTTTCTGAAAGCCTTTGACAATACTTGTGTAATTATCAAAACAGCAGCATATCTGGAATGTCAATAAGATGAGCTAAAACATTACCCATTTTTAAGACATCACGTTCACTTAATCATTGCTCTGTAAGTGTAAGTATATAAAAGGATTACACAAAACCAGAAGTAATTTACCCAATAGATCCACCTCACTTATTGCTTCTATGGCTCATTAGCACAAGCAGGGAAGCAATAAATGACATGTGACCATGTCAACTTTCCCAATTTCTATGATATTCAATAAGCAGAAATTCTTCCCTCTCACAACTGTTATTTTCAGACCTTTCCAATCTTCGACATTATGTAAATGTAGAATTACTCCAGAGCTAGCAACTGCTATGAGTTCATACCAGGATATTTGAAAACTTCTATTTTTCTTTTTTAATCAGAACATCTGAAAGTAAAATGTGGGGGTTTTTTCCTCTATGAGAAATAGATAATTAAAAAACCCTTGCACTCCTGAAAAAAATGTTTAATTAGAATTATAATGAAAATGCATAAAGAAAATGTATTCCCTGGCTTTGAAAAAAGAATGAAAGTCTGTAAGTACATTCAAGTAGGGAGTCTTTCATTATTACTCTGGATAATTTACAAGTATTGAGACCTATTTCATCTAAGGCTTCTCGTCCAATGATTTCAATTACTTCATTTGGAAAACTGCAGGGAAGGTAAGCACTGTTTTATAGAAAAAGGTTCTGTATACAAGTATTTATAGAGGCTGCCCTCCTAGAACAGTTGGAATCCCAGAAACTCTCAGAAAACAGAAAAGAAACAAAAAATCTTGTAAATGAAATTTCTTATCATTTTTGCTGCATCAAGACTGTGAAAGGATGGAAGGCAGGGAAGAAAAGAAAGGTATATCAAAGGTGCTAAAGAAATAAACCAGCAGAAAAGTTAGACACATTCAGAGTCAATGTGAAGCTTGTACTTTGAACACAGAAGGTAATTAATGGTTGAGAGCTTACCCAACAGCATGGCTGACCCTCCACTCCTCAGCGCTGGACACATGGACGGCTTCTTTTTCCTATGATCTGCTCTGCTCCGACTCAACGAATAGGTAAGGGCTTGGTCCAAAAGCTGAGCTCTTACCTGCAGGAAGCCAGATCAGATATCAGAATGGTCTTTAAAAAGCCCATAGCATGTGAACTTGTGACAACAGTGGCATAACTGGAGGAAGTTTAACTTCAGAAGGGGACAAAGCATTAGAGTAAATGTCTCCAGAGTCTTGGATCCAGCTAGGAATCCATCCAAACATGAAGTTTAAGTCCTTCTCATTTGGGAAAACATTTTAAGCACATGTTACATTTCAAACATGTATTGAACTCTCCTGTTGTATGATAATTAAATATCTGTTTCTGTGTTCTCTTCAAGAAGGGTATTTTCCCACACTGGGATCTGTAGTGACTGAGTTAATCTTTAAGAGCAGTATTGTACTGTTAGACTACACTGAGGAGGAATATGCTTCTGTAGAAAACTTTCACTATATAATAGCAATAGTGCTTCTGGCCTTACCTTCTCAAACACCTATACTTCAGGAGCACTTCAAGCCTCGAGCCAGGCTTCAAAAGCCGCCTTGACACCTCCCTTGTATTCCTCAGGCTTGACTTTGAAATAAAGTTCTGTTTTCACAAATAACGATACTTAGAAATAAATATTTAAAGTGCTCTTAGAGGAAAGTGCTAAAGGATGTCCAGTGGAAGTGCATGCATCAGGGCAAGGAAGAGACCTGCAGAGAAAATTGCCAGCGCAAGGGAGGAACTCTGTTTGCAGGGTTGATCCCGTCACTGCAGCAGCTCTTGCTCTGCAGCAGGAGTCACTGAGCATGTGCCAGGACCTTACTCAGCACATCACTGCTTCTCCACATCACGGGGTGGGCTACATTAAATTCAGCGGACAGAGACTTGCTAGCAGTCTCCTTGTTATCATCTGAGGAAATATATCTAAATCGGGTAAGTATGCCACAAGTAAGTAAGTGAGAATCTTCTGGTTTGGGATCATGTTGTCATATTACCTGTTCATAGCACTCATAGAAAAATATTGGAAATTGGAAAAATGTAGATAATTTAGAGACACTGCTACCAGGGGAGTTTAGCTTATAAAAAACTGAAGAATTTATGAACAGGACTGAAAGATCAAACTTATGTGCATTTCAAATAAAAACTATGGGTCTGTCTTCATGCTCACATCAGTGGAAATGAGAGAAATTTCTAGGTTTCAGTGGACTTACTGAAGTCACCAAACCTCCTTACCAACAGCTACTGAGAAATTAGGTAACTGAAAATTTAGGCAACCGAGGCCAGTCACCAGCTGGTGTAAATTGGCTTATTTTTGCTTACTGTAAAAACAGCGGCAAAGAAAGCTGATGTCTAACAAAGATATCAACAAAAATAGTCAAGAAATAAACTCAAGCTTATGCAAAGTGGGTTTGTTTTTTTTTAATTTTTAAGGGAGTATTTAATTTCAAGGCCATTACAACAGAGCTGCAATGACTGTGCAAGTATTGAAGAAAATATACTGTTTGCATCCAACAAAGAACTATTAAAGAGAGCTCCACATCTCACTACACCCTGGTTTTCATGCATCCCGTAGGTGACAACTGGCACTGCTGACTGTCGCACTGTTGCTATGTTCAGCAGCAGCATTGCAAGAGCAGGGCCAATACAGTCAACATAGGAATCCTGATGTGGCTGCTCCTATGTAAATGAATCGACGAGGGAAAAAAGCAAGCAGAGAGTTTCTTCCCATTTCTCCCTTAGAAGAAGCAACTGCATATGGGGATTTGTCCTGCCTCCTGCTGCCAGTGCTGTAAGGTCGAAATAAAGCGTCTCTCGGCAAGCTGGGAGAGACAGAAGTCCAGCTCCCTGTACTGGGTACCACCTGCTACACACACTCTGCCTCTAATGGTATTCCTGTGGCAAGGGCTGCAGCCACCTGCCTGTCCCCAGCTCCCCCACAGGCCTTAGGAGTGGGTGTAACCTCTTCATTTACCCAAAGCAGTGCTTTAGAATTTCTAGAAACAGAGGAAACCAGGAAAGAGAGCACTTAAATTTATTTACTGTCATGACGCTTGTGGTGTCACGTGAAAAACAGGCTTTTTCAGTACAGTAGAGTTGCATTTACAACTCATTGTACTGGCAATGTTGTTCACAAATCCCAGCAGGAGTCGGCGAGCAATATCCAACACACTGAGATGAGAATATTTCCCCAAATGTCTTTGACTTTCCAAGGCAACCGCAGATTGCTATTTAAAAGAACATGCAAGTGGGCTAATCCACTTAGGTAAGACACCTGTTTATAGGCACAGGGTCAGTTCTGTGAATAATTACAATGAAATGCTATGCTCACCAGAATTTATTATCATATTCTAGAAATAGTTAATATTAATATGAGTGGGCAGGGGGAACACTAAAGAAAATTCTCTCATCTCTAATAGCCTCTTAGTGCATAACATTTTTTTTTTTTTTTTTTTTCTTAACGCAGAAAGATTTAGGTCAGGAAATATTGTTCATGGAAAACAACTAGTTCATTTGCAAATCCTCCTTGGAATGCACATGATCTTGGCAGATTAACATTTGCCTAAAGGAGTCTCTGATGAGGAGAAACAAGGACTCTGGTTTCCATCACAGCCAGTCCTTTAGCATTAGCCTGGATGAACACACACTCAGCATTCAGAGATATGAAAACAAAAGTATCACCTCAAAACAATAAACAAAAGGGGGGGAACCAAAGAATGCTGGTAGTATTTTGGTGGGACGTGGCCGGGGGGGAGTGGAGGGAAGGAAAAAGAACAAACAAACAAACAAAAAGCATGTAAGAGATCACTTTGATTTTGGGTTTGGGATTTTATTTTTATTATTTTTTAATGGTGTAATAGCCTTTGCTTCAATTACCTGCCTGGTATGGCAAACTTACTCTCAGAGGATTCAACCTCCGAGGAAGCAGATGCTCTTTCAAGAACTTTACCTTCTTACTCCCTCTAGTGTTATGAGAAATCACGCACAGTTTTACAGAGCTCTAACCAGAATACTTTTCTCATTATTTCCTTTTCCATCACGTCCAACCAAAGTGACTTCATATGAAAAGACCGAGACTGTCTTTATTATGGCAATAATTTGAAATGTAAACCTTCAGCTGGCATGCTGCTAAGTGATCCAAACTGGTGTAAGGTTCTTTGTGTTGCTCAAATTAATGTCTTAATCTTTTGCAGACAAAGCAATGTTTGGACTTAAGAAACTAAGTACAAATATATGCATTGCTACAGATGCTTTTAAGAACACATTTTAATTAGACATTGGTTTCATAGACCCAAGTTGTGATTATCAATTAAACTCTCCTATAACCTAAGAAAAAAAATGTGCCTGCATGTTGTACGTAGTTACTTGTCTTGCATTATGGTGCAAATACATAAAATTAGCGACTATCAGCTTCAAGAAACAAGTTTCTAAGCTTAAAGGAAAAACCAAACCTCCACTAGCTGTCATCATTAACACTTAGAGCCTGCTATAGATGGCAGTATTCCTGAATAATGAATGCCCGAAATACTTGATTATATATGAGAAGCAGTGCTGTTACACTTGCACAGGACAGCAAGCAGCAAATTCATATTATTCCCCAAACACCCCTGCTACTGCCTTTTAAAGGTTCACCTTTATCTTTAAAAAGAAAAGTTGCAAAGCTAAGATCCGAAACATGAACACAGAATGACGCTCTGGATGCCTCTAACTCCAAACTACCCAAACCAGTGCTGCTCCCAGACATCTCAGTGGAACAAGTTAAAGACTGAAATGTCAAGTTAGCAAGACAAGACTGTGTTAATTAGCTTCCTGATGAGCAGGAGTACTTACAGTATAAGCATCTATAGAATCTACTGTGGAAAACGTTATGCTGTCATCAAAACACAGGCAGAACCTAGAAAACTAGCACTGGTAGTTCGTCCAGTCTGACCTGCCAGTGGTGAGCTGGAAGCATCCCCAGGGCAATAAAATGTGAAGGGACCAAAGCCTTTTCTGCTGCATCAGCACAATCCTCCTGCCACTGTCTAAATTTGAGATGGGGAAGAGCAGAGCCCTTTCTTCTTATAGTTTTCAAATACATTTTTAAGAGCTATTTTTGATACACACAAGAACATCTTGGAACAGAATGATGTCAAATAAAACCTTTTCTTCTTTTTTCTACGTCTACAAATTACTGTATCAGCCTTTCCGTAGACAATGGTGGTCTTAATATACAAATATTATTTCAAGTTCCCATTTCTAATTGAATGTCATATTTTTGTGATATATCAGAGGGAAATTTTTTTCATTTGCATACTTCAATTTAAATTCTATTTCCTTCACCACGATATGCACCTAAGTCTTGGAAGGCAGATTTAAGCCAACTGCTATGTAGAAGGAAAAACTAAAAGCTAGTGATGAATACCAGAAAAAATTTTAGTTTCATGCCTAATGCTTAATCACTGACACAGTGATAGATTCTTTTGATGCACAGATGTACCTTTTGAGAAATAAACTCAAAACATTTTAAAGGGTCCACACAACACTGTCTTCACAAACAGGGTCATAGTCCTTTCTTCACAAAATCAATTCAATGTGAATCAAGAAAATGAGTCATCCTTATTTTCTCTCAGTCTTTAATGTTTCTGGCTGCTCATAGCTTGGTTTCAGATCAAAGCAAGATAAAAGTGAATTAAAGATTGTTCTAATCTGTTATTCATATCTGACAAGAAATATATTTCCTTTTACCTACTGCATAATATTTCATATATTTTGTTTTATTGTGTTTTGGTAAGAAAATGGAATATAATATGTTTGCAGAAAATGAAGTTTTATTTCAATTTAGTAAGTAACTTACCTGCACTTTTAAGGTAAAAACACATCAAATCTCTTCACAGATAAGTAAGTGGACTGCAGCAATCATGATTATATTTATTACCAAAATAGGTGTTTATGTTTCTTTGGTCAAATTTTTAGGGTAAAAAAGCACAGAATTTTCAAAGACACCTAATGATTCATTTTCAGAGTCATTTTCATTTGTTAGACTGAAAAAAAAAATGTAGAGGCTTAACATGGTTTTAAAATACCTTCTATTTTGTTTGAAAAACTTCATGGCCAAAAATTATTTCTTCATCCACTTCTGCTCCCAAACTTCTACTTTCCAACATGAAAAAAACCCACACAAACCAACCAAAACCAAACCAACCCCCCGGCAAACCACAGTGTAGGAAACAACAAAGAAAAATGAGAAAAAAAGAGAAAGAAAAAAAAGGAAGGGGGAATATCAAACAAACAAAAAAAAACCCCATAAGAATGACTTGTATATTACTGGTTTCTTATGAAAAAATACTTGTTACTCTTTGTGAAAGATAACCGAAAATTCTTTTCAGTAGACTAATTTCAATAATTGCAGACCAGATGGCCCTAAAAAAATAACATATTACAATATATGGAAAGACCATGTAAGGATTGTTCCTTTACCCAAACTAAATAATAGCGAAAAAGCACTTCTATACCCTGCAATACTGCCACCTAACATAGCTGCTGGAAGAAACTGCATGAAAGAACAGGTCTTTGGTTTCTTCATGCTCACCATTCATCACCATTTTCAGGCATTTCTCTATTTTACACCTAATTTACTGGTTCTTCTCAGCAGGTGTTGTCTTTTTGAGACAGCTCTTGCCATCAGACCTTACCACCATAGTATCATTAAGACCCGGACCACTACACCCCCTCTGGGCTCCATTAAAGCCAAAGGGCCACATGCAAACATGATATTTGTTTTTATGTCACTGTATATCACAGTGATCTAAATCAGTGTCATAACTATTTTACATGCTGCTCAACAAAAGGGGCAGAAACTGCAGCAAGTGGGGTCACCTGCTGCATTTTTTTACATTTCTACATTTCCCTTTCAGTTCAGAAGGAAAAGACTGACCCAAGGACACCAGTCAGACTGTAATCACAGCCCCACCTATTCTGGCCTCAGAAGATTCAAACCGTGAACAGAAGCAATTATTCTACTTTAGATTTCCCAACTCTGCTCAGATCCACTGAAAAAGCCCTAAAACCTATCCATGACTTTTGAGACACTTTTACTATTTGGGCTCTTCGTTGTGTCAATGAGACATGTACATTTTTCACCACTTCCAAAGTCACATGAAGAAAGGCTAGTAGTCAAACTGACAATTTTCCCCAGCCCGTGAAATCAACTAAAGCTCTAATTTGTGGAGCAATGAATGAAAATCAGTTGCCAAAAGCCCTCCATAACATTCTGCAATTATTGAAGAAGCATGTTCAAATCCCAGTGCTTGGATCTGATCAGGCACATCAGCAAGGTACATGAGATTGATAGAGCGAGAAGAACTCTGACTCTCACCCTTGAATCTTGAATGTTGGCTTAAATAGACTCAAAATTTTCTTTCTGTGAATATTGTCTAATGTCTGTAAACAGTTGCTGCTCTTGTGAACACAGCTGCTAGGAAACATTCTCTAATGAACGGATCTCCACACATATTTTTTGGAAACAGTGCAGAAGCATCAGTGCTTTCTTTCAGGTCTTCCTGAGCAAGGTATTTTTTCACCTGACACCTACTGATGCACCCTCCAATGGAAGACACTAACTAAGAGCAAGTGTGAGTACTGACAACCTGGTGCTGAGCAGAATAGACAAAAGACAATGCCAATGTCTTTGAGCACTCTGAAAGCAGCAAATTTATTTAGATAAAATGCTCTAGTGATTCAGCACAAGTGAAACAGAGTAATGATCCACAGAAAAGGTCCCAGCTCTTCAGTATTCCCTACAAAGACAATTTAGAGAAAGCTTTTCCCATCCAAGATCTGGCAACAAATATAGTGAGCAAAAGGCAAAGCAGCTGTCAAGGGAAACAGTTCCCTCAGAAGCTGAGGCTATTTCAGCTTTGGTGTATTTAAAGACCTGAGTAACACATAGTACCAAAAAACCACGAAGTGAGCTGCAGCTTGACAGCAGTGAGGTAAATGCCAAAGACTGAAAACATTAATTGATAAAAGCCTATTAAAAGAATAATAATCTTGAGCAAAGTCCTAGCAAATGCAACCTCGGTGCAGACAAAATCTCATCCTTCCTGAAAAACTTGTGGCAGTTTCTCTGCTCCATATGTGCAGTCACAGGTATTTATAAGGGAGGAATGCTCACAGCAAGAAGCTTTCCAATTCTTCCCATGGCCTATGTCTTAAAGTGGTTAAAAAGATTGCTCTTTCCACTTTCTAGAGACATGCACCTTTCAGGCACAGAGTAACATTAACTATCTGCTGTCAGCCTCCGTCCCTGAGTTCAGGCACGTAGCAGAGGCTTGGTGCTCCTGCACCTCTCACCTGAAAGTGTGAAGCACAGAAGTCAAAGAAGGGAGAAAGTGCACAGAGGATAGGGAAAATCCAAGCTGAATCAATTTACTGAACGAGTTCAAAGCCATGGTAATCTCATTCTTTACCCTCTCTAACCTTGCTTTTCTAACACCCTTGTTGAGAATCTGCCTGAGAGAACCTGTGTTTTATTGTTTTCATGTAGCTAATTCAGTGAACTGTAATCGCAAATAAATAATTGAGGGCTTGTTAGTGTTTGGAGAAATTTAATGTCACTGGTCTTTTGCCCTTTATTCCTTTCCATTACAACTTTTTGTACAATAAAAATGTAGCCTCTAGTCAGCTTTTAATAATAGCTGCCAAGTCAGTTCTTTCCCAAAGACTGGATCAAATTTCTTCTTCTTCTTAAGGCAAAAGTCACCTCCCTGTCTTCCTATCTGCAGCCACAACTTATTTAGAAAGTGAATTTAAGATTGAGACAAAATGCTGTGTAACATGTAAAATTTTTTACATATTAAATCTAAAGTAATTGTAAACAGACCATACACGTGGGAATAAATCCAATTCATGATCACATGATCAGGATCCAAGAGAACAGGTGTGAGGAAAGCGAGTAAAAAAAAGATGTAATTTTATATGAACAGGAAAATAACAGGATCATAGAATGGTTAGAATTGGAAGGGACCTGAAAGTTCATCAAGTTCCAACCCTCTCTGCCATGAACAGGGACACCTCCCACTAGACCGGGTTGCTCAAAGCCCCATCCAGCCTGGCCTTGAAGACTTCCAGGGATGGGGCATCCACAACTTCTCTAGGCAACCTGTTCCAGTGTCTCACCACTGTCATTCAGTAAAGAATTTCTTCCTAACATCTGATCTAAATCACCACTCTGTCAGTTTAAAATCGCTACCCCTTGTCCTGTCACTACACTCCCTGACAAAGAGTCCCTTCCTCATCTCTCCTGTAGGCCCCCTTCAGGTACTGGAAGGCTGCTATAAGGTCTCCCTGGAGCCTTCTCTTCTCCAGGCTGGACAACCCCAACTGTCTTCATAGGAGAGGCGCTCCAGCCCTCTAACCATCCTTGTGGCCCTCCGCTGGACCCGTTCCAACAGGTCCATGTCTTTCCTGTGCTGACGGCTCTAAAGCTGGACACAGTACTCCAGGTGGGGTCTCACGAGAGCAGAGTAGAGGGGCAGAATCACCTCCCTTGACCTGCTGTCCACGCTTCTTTTAATGCAGCCCAGGATGTGGTTGGCTTTCTGGGATGCCAGAGAACATCGCCAGCTTATATTCAGTTTTTCATGCACCAATACCCCCAAATCCTTCTCTGCAGGGCTGCTCTCAATCCACTCACCCCCCAGCCTGTATCCATGTTTGGGATTGCCCTGACCCAGGTGCAAGACTTTACACTTGGCTTTGTTGAACTTCCTGAGGTTTGCATGGGCCCAACTCTCAAGCCTGTCCAGGTCCTGGACATCCATCTGGATGGCATCACTTCCCTTTACAGTATCAACCACACCACGTGATGTCTGTTTGAAGATTCAAACCAACTTCCAGTTTTGTGGAACAACAAGCAAGGCAAGCTATTTTGCTAATTTTTGCCAGGTCCTGACTGAACTGTTATAGGAACACAGTGAATTAAGTTCTTGAGAAAACAAAATCTGACTCTTATTCTTGATAGGGATACGTTTGGCAACAAAAAGCAGCACAAAAAATAGCAATGAATGCACAGGGCCAAGCTCTAAAAGATGCTGAAGTAGCCCAATTCCCACTGAAGGTCAGGTCCTGATTCTCTATTGCTTCACGCTTGCCTGGGAATACAGAATTCTGCCATTCTGACGTGTCAGTGTTTCATCCATACTTTCTATTGGGCAACAGGATGTTAAAAATCAAACAAAAAACCAAAGGCCCTAGAAATTTGTAAGATTGTAGGTGATCAACACAATACCAGCTAAGTTCATATGTAGTGAGCAACCTTCCAAAGGGGAAATAAACTTGGCCTAGCAGCATTCATCGACATTAACAAGGAAAAGAATATTGTATTCTGTCAGGTTGCTTTTCCACTGGCATTAAATATTTTCTTTGTTATCTTATGAAAGTCCAATCCTTCCCTCCCCAAAATATTCCACATGACCTCTCTCTTATTTCTCTGGCTCTGAGAAAGACAGCACCACCAGCAGCCTACCTCCAAGGTTCCTCCACTTCAGTCTTACAGCAATACAAATTCTGCCTCAGAAAGCCTCTTTCTTTCCCTCTATTTCCTCTTTCCTCTCATACTCTCTCTCTTTTAGTCTGGCTGCATACATGGGCTAGGTTTGAAGATATGGCCAATGAATAATACTCTGTGTCTCATTTTCCAATCCACTGAGCTACACAGTCTTTCTCTAGGTAGTCCTAAGTACAGTGAAATGTGTCTTGTGACCAATGGACTGAGAAAAATCCAGATACTCAGGCAACTGGCTGCCTCTAAACTCAATAACAAGATTGCACATGTGTTTTACTAATCTTGAAAAAAAAAAATGCCATTATCTTCCTTTGCGATCTCAGACAAGTGATTTTGTAAAACTATTTTGACTATTTATACTGAAAGCTTTTGAAATCATGGACTGTCATGCCTTGAAGACACATCAGGTAACTGGACTGCAGTCTTCATTGTCTAATTTTATCTTCCACAATTTGCTTGAAATAAGAATACACTGTTGTATGAAATGTCTCCAATCACCTTCTCCATTTGATCTAGCTATCACTTGCTTCTTTGGCACAACAAAAGAGCAGATATGAAGGATTTAAAAACAAACAAACAAACAAACAAACAAACAAAAAACCAAACAGATCTGTAAGGCTTTGATAGTATATGGTTGCATTGGATTTGAAACTAGCTTTGGAAGATTTTTATTTGTTTGACTGTGATACCCTAAGCTATGCTGTAAAGTAATATCTTTATTTCCAGTAAAATGTTCATAATAGGGAAAAGAGATCAAGTTTCTTTGGGCTAGTCTGTTGGTTTCCTCTAAGAGCAAAAAACAGATGGATAAAAAGTCAAAACAACTGTTTTGTAGCACTTTTCATCTAGGTGCTAGAAAGTTTTGCGATAATCTGTATTTCTAAATAAACATTTTGGCTAGTACTCACTTGTTATATGTTGGTTTGCATTCCTCATAATATAAACTGACCAGAGGGGCTCAAAATTACACACCCATCCAACAGCACTCCTCCGCTCCCCCCTTCAACAATCACAGAGTTGATTTAACCCAGCATTGGGACAAGCCCAACTTCAAATTCGCGAACAGTATCACATTATAAATTAAATTTAACTGTCAGAATTCTTAAGTTTTGGAAATTTAAAGATGGAAATAGTTACATTTTTCTTACAATTACTATGAATAATAGAAATAGCTTGGATAATTGTCAGAACTGTAAAATCAAAAGTGTTGAAATGGCTTCAAGCTAAATCTACCCTTTTCACAATTAGAAATATGGAGTTCTGGACATATCTATTCACAACTAGATTTAAGATAGAAGTCTATATAGTATATACACACAATAACTCATAACTTTGTAACATGTTTCTGTGAATACTGTTTTTAAAATTTACTTTAAAACATTTTATATTTGGAAATACTTAAATTCCTCTGTTACCCAGTTGCTGGATGTCTAGAAAATCTATTTCTGATTGCACAGCTTGCAAAGACAATCTTATAAATATAATACAATTCTGTGCATTAAGTTTTACTACCAGTTCATCTAAAACATGCAATTAGTAACAAAGAGACTACTAAAATGGGAGCTCAGTGACCAACAATCTCAGCTCTGGGTCATCAATAAGCATTTTCAGTGACTTCTTGGCCACTGACAAGTGCCACTTCTAATCACTTAGTTAGCTTTGGAAGGGGAAAAAAAAACACAACAAAACAATGCTTCAAAATGTTGTGCATGATCTTGATTTTTATATATTTCATATACCGAGAATACTCTCTCATCTAGATTCAATGTATTTTGGATTCACATATTGCTAACAGAATTATTCATAATAACAGACTTCTAAGAAAACAATTTCAGGTTCTTTTTATTAGACAATTATCATTAGCTACAAAGTACTGGATGACTACAACTCCTCAGCTAGATCATTACATGCATATTCTATTTGATTCAGAATAAATGTCACATGCTCCTTCACTCAAGTTCTCAGCTATAATTATTAAAGTCTTAAGAACCAGCTCTGAATAAAATTAAAGAAAAAAAACTCCACCAACTTTCACATTTTGTAAAAGTTGAATCAAGTTCCAAAAGATTTAAGTCTGGGGGGATAGTTGAGGCTTTTGCAGGGTCTGGTCATAGCATATAGTGAGGTATGCAAATCAGGAATTAAGAGTGGTGTTAAAATGCTATACAGAGTAAAGTTTGCAATTTCTCTATCTCAGCACAAGTTAAAGGAAAAAAATGTTTCTGATACTTAGTTTGAATTGTATGCAGTACACTTAATTATGAACTAGCATTTATTGCCTCAATATGAGAGTGGAAGGACTCCTGTTTGATCTTACCTTACACTGCAGCACGTTAGAGGATCCTATTCTTTTCCTGCTGGGTACCTTACAGTCAGCTGAATCCCACGACATTTCTGTAAATTGTCCATGGCATGAACCAGCAGCCTAGCTGGTAGCAAAAATATGCATGTATGGTGTCCTATAGCTGGAATAAATTAGTTGCACATGGAAATCTCACCTCTTGACTTAATCTATTTGTTTATATAGCTTATATTTCCTTTCCATTTGTACTTTATAGGAAAGCAGATACGAACGTCACTGATTTGATTTAAGTTAAAGACATGCATAAACTTCTTCAGCTCAGATGTCTCTAGCTATGGCTTTTACAAAGCCATTGTGAAAGCAGCCAGAATTTACCCCAACATGTATTTCCATGGAGCAATAGGCATGAGGGCACTGATGGAACAATATTCACTGGGATACCAAAATTTAATAAAGAAGAAAAACGCTTTGATTTCTTTCAGTGATCCGTATCATTACTCAGCATGGAGATATTCAGCATGGACATATTCAATATACTTCATCTGTTGCAACATTCAGCAGTACCTTGCCTGTTGACAGCAGCAGACTTGCTTTCTCTGCAAGAATAAGATAGCTGTGATTTCTGCTTCGTACCTGCTGCCCACCTTCATTTCACTTGCAACATCACTTTTATTTGTAATGTAAGTACCGAAGACGCAACTCAGGAAGCATTTTCTCTTTATTTGTTGTAAGTCTCAGGAAAGCTGTCTGACCTAGTCAGCTCTCAATCACTTAAAGCAAGATCTTTGCACTGCTAGCTTTGATCTCCCTATTCTTCAGAAAGAAAAATTGGAAGTGCTGACATAAAAAGATTAAATCACTTTAAACTGAATCAAAGAAACTGTCAGCTTTTCTACTTACTAGGAAAAGACCAGGGAAGCGATATTCTTACCTAAATTGGGTTTAGACTGATCTAGGAGCTGAGCAGTTCCAGCAAGTCAGATTCGACTCGCTAATTTATGAGATTCCAGACCTGAATGATTCAAATTTCACAAGGACAAACCAGCTCAAAAAGCACCCAGTTTCTCTGCTGGAAATCACATTACACATTTTCCACTACCCTGGGGGAAATTTATCATCTTCGGTCATGACAGAGCCAAACCAGAGAAATAAGTTCTTTCTTTTCATGACAAAAATCTATAGAGAAATTTAATATGTAGCAGAATTCAAAATGACAATTCATGAGGTCCACCATCCTGTCCATTCCTACCACCACCCCTCTGCCCTAACTGAATTTGTGATCCTTTAAGTTAAGGTTCAGATCTGCAGTTTACCCACGTCATTCTATAATTGTATGAAAATTCCAACAAACTGTTACATGGTTGTCAGAAGCCCTTCTTTTGACTTAGATAGTGGAATATTACCTTAAAAGCATGAAAATACCCTCCCCATTTTTACTGTTTAGCAGTTCAGACATTCAGTTGATTTTCTAATTTTGAGCTTAATTTTACTTTATCATTCAGGGTGAAGGGCACGCTTTCATAGTCAGAGAAATTTCCTGTTGAAAAAAAACCATGAAGCTTCCCTAACAATAATCTCACAAGAGAAGTTGTCGTGGTTTTAACCAAAATCACCGAAACTGGACCGACAGATAGCCCTTCCCTCCCCCCGAAAGAGGAGAGGAAGAGATAAGGAGATTTAGAAGTTTAGAATGAACTAAACTACTTTAATGAAGAATTAATACTAAAATAAAAAGTAAGAAAATAATGAAATAGATA
>KZ505663.1:350698-372828 GCA_002844005.1 Limosa lapponica baueri | reverse complement strand
CTAGCTAACATGTAAAATTACAGAACACAAAATTGGTTCGGTTTTACTTCAAACCGGGACAGAAGTTATTGTTTAAAATCTTCCACTGTCTTTGATTCAAAATCCAGGGGTGTTAGAAGAAGAGATATTTCTGTGTGATTTATGAATTCAAGGAATCTTTAGTCATTAACGTATAAATGACCTTTTCTGTCCAGCCTCCTAGTTTAGGAATTTTTTTAAAACAATACAAAACAAAAATCTTCAAAATAGGTTTGTTGAAACTTACATACTTCAGGAATGCAGCAGGTCAAGGAAAAGAAAAATATCGTCTGAAACAGAACCCAGTACACTGGAACTCAATTAGGTTTTGACCTTCTTCAGCCATAAAGGATTGGTAGACAGACATTGTTTGCTACTTGCCTGAATTAAATTGGGTCTCCTGAGATGCATATGAAGCAATTTGAAAAAGAAAAAACACTGTTAACTGAATTTACTCAATCATCAATCTGAAGTAAACCTTATTTACTGTATTCATCTATTAAACTAATACAATCTTTCACATTTTAATCAGAAAAAATGACATTTAATTAGTGTTACACAGAGAAACCTGAAAAAGCTCCCCTGTCTAAGCATTCAGCTAGGCCACTGTTTTTCAGTCTCTCCACAGTGAGTCTTGTATGCTTTTATGCTTCCCTTGGTCTAAATGAGCTGCAGGACTGTTTTATTAATTGAACTTCCTGGCACACTTCCGAAGCAGGAATAGGGAGTCTTGTCACAATTTCATACAAATGGGACCTTCTGGCTCAGCAGCCTTACACCCTGAGAACTGGCACAGTCTTCCAAATCCATCCTGTAAATTTCCTTGTGTACAGTTCATTTTTTTAAGGACTTGTGATGGTTGAGAGATATTAGTTTATAAAAACAAAACACAAAACAAAGCAAGCCAATCAATCATAATGTTAGCAATTTACAGATCTAGACATACCCATAGAAAAAAAAAAAAAAAGTCCTGTGCAAATGTTCTTGCCATACTTTCCCTTCTATTTTTTCCATCTGAGCAACAGCTCCAGAATTGTTGTCCTGTTGAATGGTTTCAGACTATGACTCAAAGATGCTTGTTGGTGTCTTGAACGTTCATTTTCTTCCACCCCAAGATCTTAAAATTAAGTAGAACACTCTTAGGATAGCATACTCCTATTTCTGCCCAAATTTCCTGCATCTGCCTTCTTTTTCTTTCACCTCCACTATTTCTTTCACCTCCACTATTTCTTTCACCCTCTGCTTTGTAAGATTGACCTTTTTTTTGTTCTGACTGGGGACCTTAGAAGCTTTCCACTCCTGGCCTCGTGCAGAAATTAAAGATTAAATGGCCATCCCATTGTGCCATGGCATTTCTACCAGGATGGTGATTGTTGGGGTTTAATGGCTCTTCAGTGCTTTGAATCTTGGGGAACATGGCAGAGTTCTGATATGCAGCAGACTATATACCAAACCATTCTAATGATAAAGCAGTTTCATAAGATCACTCACTCTGATCCATACGTACGTGCAGACCAAGACTATATATATCTTCACTTTTTTCTTTTTAATTTTTCCAGGATTTGATTTAACCTTTATAGAAACAGGTAACCTGAATTATGAGTTTAAAAAAGCATAGTGGGCCAAAACCACACCAACAAATCAAGCCTCAACAAAGAGTCTTCTGAGTCAGTTTGCAAAGCCTAAACCACAAATATGTATTTTTTAACATTTCATCATTGTACAGCAGGGAATTAGAGCAGCAGCTCTGCAAAATTGTCCATTTAAAATCAAATTCTTCCATCTCAAAGTATACCTCTCCCTCCCCGACCCACACCAGAATTATATTGCAGTAATTCACTTCTAAGTCACCAGTTCTACAATTTCAACTATCAGACAGCACAGTCCAATAAAAGTGGCATCAACTACTCTTCACAGGAGCCCCAAAGACTTTTTTTGGAAGCAGCAGCAGTTTACTCCAAAATTTTTTTGAAACTTTTTTCTCCCACTACAATACACAAGGAGATTTTATTCATTAAATGTTCACTTCTTTGATGCATGTATTGGCTGAAGGCTGTGGCATGGTCTTGTCTGAAGTATCTAGCATCATAATATACATTTATTGAACAGTTTATTGATCAAGGTCTGAATTATCTTTTAACATGCCCATTAAAGAGAATTTTGACATTCTTTTTGGAAAAAAGAAACAAAAAGATGAGAAAAGGAAATAGATCTTTAAAAAGATACTTGAGAATTCCTCGAGCGGCAACCTGCAGGCATAAGGGAAAACTCATTGTCAAGTATGATTTATGACATCTTGTTAAATTTACTTAAGATAACTGGGAGACAGACTAATATACTAATAACCTCTTTAACATAAAACCTTATGGAATATAGTGCATCATTTATACAATAAAAAGGCTAATTTAGCTTGTCACAACACAGAAATGAATTAATACAGAAGTCAAAAGGTTCTCAATTTGTGCTATTAAATACAAACATTGGGTGATAGCCTAGCTATTGCTACCATTCAATGGGTTTTTCTTGCCTTGACATGTAAAAATTAGATGTTAAGTGTGCATGCAAGAGAAGATTACTGAAGTCAAGTGAATGCAGATCCACCACAAAAAAAAAAATCTACTATACACTGAGACTTTTCAGATCAGCTTTTTTTTTCTTTTTCCTTTTTTCTTTTTTCTTTTTCCTTTTTTCTTTTTTACACAAAGCTACATTAATTAGGCCATTTATATTATAAATTTCCAGTTAATAAAAAGCATTACTTTTTGGCAGATTTTTGGTCTGTAAGCAACCAGTTTCTTATTTTACTGAGAATTAGTAGCATTCTTTCTGGCCCACAAATACAAACTCACTGCTGCTTCTACTATTTGTTTCTAACAGAGAAATTTGTTTCTAACAGCTGAAAAGTTATTGCATGCAAAATGCGTGTATATATACACAAACATACACACGCCTATACGCTGCTGAAGCTGTATCCTATTCTGAGCCTAGACTGGCAGGAGGTCACGGTGAACAGGAGATTCTTGTGAAGAATGCGAGACTCCTTGCTGTTGTGTAGCAAAATTAATGAATACCTGTAAGACATGAAAAAAAGTAGGGCTTTCAAAATAACAGTACTTGAACTGAAACTTTGGAGACATAGCTGATTATATTTTTCAGTTGCTTTTCTAAGCTTTTGTGACATAAAAATTCATAGGTTTATATTGAGGGAACCCCTCTAGAGATATGTTTTGTAAACTCTAGAATTAATTCCTCTTCACCTCTCCAGCTAACTCACTGGCTGATGAATTATAAAAATAAGTTAGTAACTCATTTTACCGTTATGTATGAAAATTATATTTTACTGCTGCGCAAGTTAGTAGGAAGTAATTACTTTAATTTGCTTTGAAATGACACACCTAAGGAAGTTGAGCCTGCTGTTTCTATCAACAAACATCACAGATAAGGGTCCAGATACTTCAAGGTGAAAGTATACTTCTGAACATTACAGAGTGATAATTCAACAACCAGCGTGCCTCCTTGATTTTTTTTTTTAACAGATTTTACTACAGAAAGATTTGCTTGCTTTTTATTCATACAACTATTTGACAGCAAGGAGCAGTAAGATGGCTAGTCTTGATTCAAATGATCATATTCATATGCAAACAAACTTGTGATGCATTATAAGGGTGTTTGTTATTCAGAACTATTTTCCTGTTTAAAACTGACGCTCAGTTAGTCAGAGAGAGGAAACAATGGTAGGTGACTGAGGTTATGAATCACCATGAATAATGAAGAGGAAGGGAGCTGGAGCGAACAATACCTGAACAATCAACAGGCTGAAATTACCTTATATTCAGCCATTCAGTGAATAGATCATTTACAAGCAGTTAATAGGTCAGTACAGATCAGAATATTTCATTAATGATTTGCACATGGGAAAAAAATAAGTTCACACTATCTATCCATCTATTATGGAAAATTAATATTTTGACTAAATGTGACTCTCTTAGTTTGGAGAATACATAACAGGAAGTTGCATATGAAGATGCTCTAACAGCCACCAGAAAGCATCACAGCCACCCAGAAACCCCATCCTTGCCATCATTATGTTCTTCCTTCTGCTCAAAGAGGATTTCACAGTCTTTAGAAGTGGGATCTCTTCTGTCTGCTTGTGCATTGCCACTGTTTTCTAATACGCAGCATGATACTCACTGCAAAAGAAAATTCTCAAAGGAAGGTGTCCCAGGAGTCTAAAGTTTACTGTGATTTGCAGAGACTGGGTCAGCCTTTTCAAGGACATTGGTAAGATCTGAACTTTAGGATTGTGGAGGTGATAGTTCACAGTCCCACCTTCTCATCCCACAGAGATATAGATGTTTCTAAGCCACTGATTATGCTGGCACATAGTACAAATATGTAGTTTACTATGATGCTTTTACTGTGCTAACCTCCAGTGTAAAAGCAGTAGAGTTCATGAAATTACTGCATAGACCCAAGATGGCCTGGAACTGCTGATTTGCTCCATACATTTGGGTAATCCAGCGAATGATATAGTATTCTACTCCATCAAGAACTACAGTACACAGCATGTTCAGACAAAAAAAAGGGGCAGGGGGCGGGGAGGAATAAAGAAAAAGAAGAAAGAAAAACAAAAAAATACCTGCTCTAATGTGGTTTGGCTAATGGAGTAGTGTTTGATTTGGAGAAAAGCTTTGTGATTCTCTAGGACTCTGAAGAGCTCTGCTAAGCATCCCTGACTTCGTGGTACATGGTACTCAAGCAGGTTAAGATGCTGTCCCTTAAAACAAGCAAAAATGACAGAAACAGATAAAAGTGAATGCATATTATGGTGAGGTTACTCTTGCTTATAAGCAGTCTAGTTTCAATAGGGTCTTGTTGCAGTTTAACATGAAAAATATGAGCTTTTAAATGAAAATTTATTTTGTCTACATGGTAGCACAAAGAAATGTTCATACTCAGAGCACACATTTTGTGCATGTTCTGAGATGAAATTTTTTTAATCTCAAAAACATATGTATAAATTCAAGACAATTTTATGCTACAGGTTTTTAATCCAACAGACTAGTGCTATATTGCACTAGTGCACTAGACAACACAGTCTGGGAAAAGGCTGAGTGAACACACACACATATAAACATACATACAAACAGGTTCATATCTAAGGTAGTCATAGCTTTACATGATTCTTTTCCTAAACACAAATCAAGTTAAAAAACCCCAAACTAAATAATTAAAGGCCTTTGAAAGTTTTTCTTGGAATCTAATTACTACAGGTCTTTTGTAAGACTTTGTATCAAAAAAAAATTTCAGTAAAGACTGAGACATCATCTATGGACCTTGCAATTGAAGCAAATACTCTCAGTGATTACACTGTACTCCTACTTCAGGTGAACACAAAGGTGAGTTCACTCATCAACAATAAAAGCAAAAGGAAATTTTCACTTAAGAGAAAGAGCCTGTTTATATATGTTGTCTAAATGACTTTGGAGTTGATTTAATCAATATCACAAGTCAGATTTTTAAGAACTGCTTAACAGGAAAATAAAAAGGATGCTCATATACACTTCTTCCAAAAAGACCAACATGTCCAAACGTGTATATATAGCTCTTACCAGCCCATACTTAATTCTGCCATAGAAAAAACACTATGATGATGAGTTTTAGCTCTACCTTAAATTGTGTTCCAGGAAAATGCAGTTGTAGACGGTCCAAAATCATTCTTCGATAGCTTATTTCTTTACTAAGCCAAACCTTGACAGAATAGCCATCTCCAAACCTGAGAATGATACACAGAAACATCAAACCATTTGTCTACATTATGAAGCCAGGAAGAATATTTGTTTCAATTGATTTTCTTATACTGATTACGTCAAATAACATCATGTATGCCTACTGTATTATCACAGAATCGCCTAGGTTGGAAGGGACCTTTAAGATCATCTAGTCCAACCATAAAAAAAACCCAAACCCACCAAACAAAACATACACACCAACACTAAACCTTATTCCCAAGTACCATGTCAGTTCGTCTTTTGAATATCTCCAGGGATGGTGCCTCAACCACTTCCCTGGGCAACCCATTCCAATGCTTCAAAACCCTTTCGGTGAAGAAATTTTTCCTAATATCCAACCTGAAACTCCCCTGGCACAACTTGAGGCCATTTCCTCTTGTCCTATCGCCTGTGACTTGGGAGAAGAGACCGATCCCCGCCTCTCTACAACCTCCCTTCAGGTAGTTGTAGGGAGCAATAAGGTCTCCCCTCAGCCTCCTCTTCTCTAGACTGAACAATCCCAGCTCCCTCAGCCTCTCCTCATAAGGCTTATTCACTGTGATTTTAGTATTATACTATTGAACAACAGAATTTCAATGAGGAAGTTGTTAAATTAATGATAACAAACAAACAAGTGTTATGCCCGTGTTTTAATTACTACAGGGTATTTCACTATCCAAAGTACCTGAACATATGCTAACTAAAGTATGATTTAATTGCTATATTGCTTTGAATCATTAGCAAAAACCAAACACAAATACAGAAGAAAAAAAATCCTTTAACTTTTCTAATGAGAAAAATGGGTAAGTAGCACTAGTTTCCAAATCTTTCAACAAAGCTGCACAGCTTTTATTTCAGTAATGTGAGTACAATTGTGTTTTGCAGATACACAAAAGCATCTATAGGGGTATTTAGAGAAACCGTAAAGTTAATGAATTTTCTTTAGCTCTACGGTCACACAATCTCTCTCAGTATAATTTAGGAAATGAACTTCTCTTTCTCAACATACATGTGATAAAAGTTAAGTACAGGCAATCTAACCAACACATTATTTTTTATTGGATTTTCTCACTGTTAATATTTAGTTGGGGAAGTTGCAATAAACCCATAAACACTGAAATGACAACTGCATTTTTACGACATGGCTAAGCATTGGAAGTTATGCAGCACCAGCTCCCAGAGCGAGGTGCAAGGGCAGAGCTCAGCAGAGAGACGGGACAACATGGGGCTACTGCTGCTGCTGCCTCCCTCCCCTACCAGCCCTCTTTTGCAGCTGTGTGTCCTCCCTTTGGGTTCACCTTCTTGGTGAGAAAAAAAGGGCTGCAGTAGCCAAGTCAGAAGAGATTTCCTCTGCTGCTGCTGTTCCCTGTTGCCAGTGAGTGATAGAAAGGCTGGGCTGAGAGAGGGACAGGGAGGTTGGACTGCATTGCCCACCTCCCTCCAGAAACCTGCCACTTCTTCCATCTTCACTCTGACCACCACTCGCACATCCTTCACTCCAGCATGACTTCATTCTCCAGCTCCACAACTACTCATTGCCAAATCCTTTACTACGGTGCTTCAGTTTCTAGTGACTATTCCCTGTATGACACCCTCGTGCCATTACCCTCCTCTTCCAAGTCTTTTCTGTGCACAAGTTGTGATTCAGGGCAGCAGCTGGGCTAATGGGATCTGACAGGTGTGAAGCACATTTGCATGTGATCAAAGCAGAAGTATTTATCACAGCACACTCTATGATGATGCCCTTTTCCAATACAGAAAAAAATGTCTACCGAATACCAATCGAAGTGCAACAAAAAAAAAAAAGGACTACTCTGAGACATATGTCCAGTTCAACCACTGTCTGAGCAACTCCCAGCAAAATACTTCACATGAAGCACCGCATGTTCCTCGTCCATCTATGATACGCATATAGCAATGTAAGGGCTTTAACTTCTATTTTGTGTTGGACCAGAACCTCTGTTGATATAAAGCAGTAAAGTCTTCACTGTTTACAGAGCAGTGCAAATTTCCACAATGAAAAATTCTAGACTGCAGATTTAATTCCATTAAGAATTTCACATGAATTCAAAATATAATTTCCAAGGATCATCTCAGAGAAGAATTCTATTTCTTTGTGTAAATGAAACCATAGTTGCAACATTTTAGGTATGACAGCAGCCGTTCCTGCGCAAGAATTTGCACTGTAGGAAGAGTCACATTACAAATAAATTATTGTAGGGTTTTTTGGTCTTTGGTTGGGGTTTTTTGGTATCATTTTTTTTCAGTCAAATGCGACCACTGAACTGCTTGAAATGGAGTAAGAAGAACCCTTCCTGATGCAGTGTCCTGTTTGTTGGTTCCTGAAGGACATAATATGAATACTGTTGGGTCCAAGCTGCAGGGTACCAAATATTCACTGAGCAATAAGACCTGACAGATGAACAGTGCTGTTACACCAAAGAGATCCAGAATAAGGTGGAATCCAAAGCAGTAGCTGGCTGATTTCCTTTGCAATGATTTCCTAACATATAATAGATCTCTAATTAAATGTTTTAAATGCATAGCATCACCCCTGAAAAAAATACATGTGACAATAAAAAAAGATGTTACAAAGATGGATATAGTTAACAAGGGTGTTCAATTTACTTGACAGCCAACCTGAGGCAACATTTTACGAGAGATCATTGATTCTGATCAGCTTTCTGGCATCTCTACACAGCCACCATTGAATTACAGTTTAAAAAATGCTGGCTTCTAGCAGTGTTCAGCAGTCTCATAAAATAAAATTGTATGCAATGAAGTTTCCAAAGAAAATGAATCAAAATTCTGATTAACAAAGACAGAGAAGTCTGTGCAACTTTGGTTTAATTCTATATAGTGAATGGCATAAACACCAGCATGGTACAAATAAACTCTTTACAAGATTCTTTTCTTTTGGCTAGTCAAATTATGATGCTTCTATACCTTGATTTTATAACTCATTTTTGTACAAGAGCTCCCCATATAGAGTAAGCTGATAAGCAATAAACATTTCCCCTTGCTATAATCAGCAAGCTGCTTTCAGCAGCGAACTGAGGCAATGGAAATTGAGTTGACCATTTTTTTCACTGTTTTCCTCTCTGATTCAGACAATATAATTAATTCAGAAACCCAAAGTGGAATTACAGTGAAAAGCACAATCTGGTTTGATTAGCACTGTTAGGATCAAACCTTTAGCACCTGATAGTTCAAGTCCCAAGGAAGAAAACATTATCATTAAAATGGCATAAGTTGAGCCAGCACACCTGTTCAGCAGCCATCTGCTACAAAAGAATCACCACCTCTTCAAAGCTATTCAACAAAGGTATTTTCCACTGCTAATTTCTACCACATTACTTTAACAACACCTGCATTTTTATTTCTGTATACACACACAAAATAACATATTCTGACAAAAAAAATATTTTTGCCCTCTATCCATCCACTTTTCCCTCAGTCAAACTAGTAGTTCATGCTTGATTTTCACCTCATTAGCAGTTCTGGGAGTATTACTTATTGAGTGCTTTACCTCCTAAAATGCCACTATGAGACTGAAACAAAAATATAAATTCCCAGACTGATTGTAAACTAATTAACTTGAGTATTAACACCACCATCAGATGCAGAAGCATGAGCTTAGCAAGGACTTCAGAATGCATCCAAGAACTCCACACCTTTAATTACACAGGTCCTCAAGCTAGCTCAGCAGCTCATATAACAAGGAAACAAAAGGAACATAAAATGGCAACAAGGAATGGAACAATTTCCATGTCAGGAATTACTAAATAGGGGAAAACTTTTCAGCATTGGAAAAAGATGTTAAGGTGGTAGAAAGGTGTTTTTACAGAGCTCAGAACCATGACTGGCCTAAGGAACGTAACTGAGGAATTATTCTTCGCTTTCCTATGTTTCTCATGCAAGAAGAGGGGGCATCAAATTAAATTATAGAGAACTCAATGCAAAATCAGTAAGTGGAAGTAATTTTCCTTACAGCACATAGGGAAACTGTACAACTCCTTGACGCAGGATGTGCGGGATGCCAGAACTTGACAGGAGTTGAATAAGAGATTAGAAAAATTAATGGGGTGGGAGGAATTCACCAAGACCACCTTTGGCTTAAACCTGTAAGCTACAAATTGCTGAAGGGTGGTTGAGTAATGTGGAAAAGTAACTTCATGTGCTTTTTTTTGTTCCTATACTTTTCCCTCCTGGACACTGTCAGAGAGAGGCTAGTGCAGTAGGCTGGTCTTTGATCTGACCTCACGGTTGTTTCAGTTTAAGTATCACAAAGAAGAGTTCAGCCTGGGCTGATCACTCAAATAATGTCTCAGTTCTCAGAAGGGTTTTGCAGCCCGTGACACAGTTCTAAAGCCATGCTGCCAGCAGTGCAAAGACAGATAATATAAAATTACTTTAGATATGTGTCTACACAAGCTGCAGTCACACACTGGAATAAAGTGTGGCCTGATCTATAGCAGTAAGGAAGTCCCCTAGCTGCTCCCCTAGCGCTCTTTCTAGCCTTGCAGTGGGAATGAAAGTGGATTTAGTTGCCCAAAGGATAAAAATTCTCATAAATATCAAGTAGAGGAGCTACCACTTGAGGCACATCGAGTCATACTAACTTCTCAACGTTCCCTGGTTCAGAGATTTGAATGGGGACAAGAGAAGTTGCTGAACACAATGCCTGGTGGCCACACAGCTGAGCCCACACTTGGCTGGTCACAAGGGGTCCCTAGAGCTACTGAGTGTTTTTCGAAGCTCGACCCAGGAAATCCTATTTTCTGTGATGGGTGAGAAAGAAAGTTCATTATCAGCAGACTTCTATTTGCTTAAAAAAAAAAAAAATCCTGCATTTTCATTTAAAAAACTTAGGAGTTTTCTTGTCCAATAATTAACAAAACCAAACCTAGATTATAGCAGGGTCCAGAATGACCAGTTCATTGAATCACACTCTTCCCAAAGCCCATTTTCCATCCTTCTCTCCCCCAAAATCAAAATCGGTGAATTTAACCTCAGGAAATCAAGAACACGGCCCTATTTCCTAAATCTTGATGAATAAGAAAAGCATCTAATCATTCATATTCTTTTTTTCTACTAATCAAAGATCACACTTCCTGGAGAATGTTGTGCTATATATATATATACATCAAAAAATTACAGCTCCCGGAAAGTTTACTGGTAGAACTATAATGTGCATACTTTATGTACGTGCTAGTCTGACTGATCAAAAGATTACTTCAAAATGACATTATTGGATAATAAAATAAAAATAATAAAGCGAACACTGGCACTTAATGTCTGCAATGAACTGCATCTTTTAGAATATGTCCCATAAATCAAAGAGAGGGAATAATTTGTTACTGTGCTGTTTGCTCCTCTGCTTTGGTTTACATTAGTTTGCAGACAAATACGGTTCTACTTTCCCTAAGTGAATAGGCCTCATCTGGACAAGATAACTTAGTTATTCCAATATGATTGCTGAAGCATGGGATACAGATTCAGGTCATTCCCCCTACAGCCCTAGGAAAAAGTACAGTTTACAAAGAGAACAAAACTTGAACAAGACTGAAAACAAAACATTTTGAAAAAAATTGAAAAAAAGAAACAAAAAATGAAATAGAATTATTTTTAAAATACATTACAGTTTAAGATAATTTTAAATCACACAATAAATTTAATTATTCCATCTATTAAGTCGCAGGTAAAAACAACATTTAGGAAGGAAAAAAGTTTATTAAACTTGAAATGTTTGCTTTGCTTTTTAAAAAATGCTAAAATCAAATGCAAATATACTATCACTTGTAAAATGTGAATTCTTTCTGCAACTATTCCTAACAATCTCAGTGTTGCTGAACAGATAAACTTTATTAGATGCAAACAAACAAACAGTATAACAAATAAAATTATAAAATCTGTCTTCTATATACTGTTCATAGATTTTTGTTTCATTATTTTTTAATTGATTAGGATTTTTCCAGGCTGCTGTGGTTTAACCCCAGCCAACAACTAGGACTATGCAGCTGCTCACTCACTCCCTCTTTCTCCCCCAGAAGGGTAGGAAGAAGAGGGAGAAAAGGGGGGGAAAGGGAAAAAATCCCTGATGGGTTGAGATAAAGACAGTTTAATACAACAATAACTGAAAACAAAAAGAATAATAACAATAGTAACAGTAAAAGAATATGAAAGACATAAGCCATTCTCACCACCTGGTAAATTGGTTGCTCGGCCTGACCCAAGCGGTGATTGCGGATTCCCGCCTCCTGGCCAACCCCCAATTATATACTGAGCATGGAAGTATTGTGGAAAACATAGACGTTGATATTTATGAAACACTGCTCCAAGGAATCCTGATAATACTGTGTTTAGAGAGTGGTCTGAAAAATGTGTAGTAAAACCAGCACTCATCATATACTAGGGCCAGAGAAGCATATGAAATCTTAATTAGCTCCTGCTCGTTGAATGAACGAGTACACAGATATAATGCAGTATCCTGTGGAAAACATAGTATAAAATGACCAAAAAAATGCATTGGAATGCACATGCACAGTAGGGCTGAATTAATGTTGCACAAAGTTTTATGAGACTGCAAAGATAATGCTCATTTCTGAACTCTCAATCTGTGTGTTTTTAAAGTTGTAAGAACTCTTTTCTTCAAGCTTTCCTCTGGGAAGATAAACTAATAGGTATTTTGCATGAATACACATCCACTGCCTTAATACATTTTCATTGTACAAAAGGAATTTGTTTTCTAGTCAACAGGAATAAAAATTATATTCACTTCTATATTTTATGGCATGTAAGAAACTTACTGCTAGTATATCTGTTAGTACAATAACACTGTTTCCACTGAAGGCTGAAATATTGATGAGATCTTTAAACTTAATCCTCTCTTTTCCATTTAAGAAATCTACATGCGTGAGTTTGAGAAAAGCAATAAAATATTCTCAATCTACCTTTAAAAAAAAGGTAAAGTGTAAATAGTTTGCCAACACATTTTCCATCCTAACTCTGCAATAACAAATGCATTAATTGTTGTGTAATTTAATCAGATGGCTTGCTGATAAAATTTGAGCAAAGACTTGATGTGTGTCCAGCACTTGAAAAATTGGTATTAGTTTTTCAGCTATGAGAAATCTGTCCAGAAGGCCCTAGAATGAAGGATAGCATTCAAAATGTTGTTCCCAGAGGACTGGCCAGCTGTATCTAACACGGAAATTCTTCTGTGAATTTTTAAAAAAACATTAAGTATGATGGAGAATACTGGAGAGAGCATTAAAATGTAATCCATTCACAATTTAGAGTAATTGACTCAGTTGGCAGGAGTTGTCTGAAATTAAGTTTTAATGGGCACAACTGCTAACACATCTATCTCATACAAACTACATCTATAGAACCTAAGATGTTAACTTTTTGGAAATTACACTTCAGTTTGTTCTTTACAGCTAAAACCCTTCTAGACACCATTCAGAAATTTGCCACCACGAACAAAATGCCTTTCTAAAGAAGTCCAACTCTTACCACTCTACTGAGAAACATTTGAGGTTACTTTAAATCTGTTTAAACATAGATAAATAAAGTCAGGGGTCAACAAGTGGGAGCAGAAACCCAAACACCTACATTTGTAGCGAGAGGACACTTTTGGATGGGCATTTTGTAACAGGCTTGCACAAGAGCTGGAAAAAGGAATCAAGTCTCACACATTAGAAGCAGCATGTGTCACTTTTTATATCCCTATGAAGCTTTTATGTTTCACATTATCATCTTCCTGGAGTTCACCCATACCCTTCATCGCAGAATTTTGTACCACCATCTGACAAAGCTGTATTCAGTCCAAGATGAGTCTTTCACATCTGCCAAGGGCTGAAAGTGTAGTGAGAGAGAAAGCCGAATCCTTGAAGCTTCCCACCACAGCAAAGAAGCAAATTTAACAGGGCCCCAAGGAAGACCCATTAAGCCTTCAACACACATCCATCAAAAAGGTGATCATAATCTAGACTTTACAGCCTGGAATGGTACTAAAAGAAAAGTAAATACAACAATTTTGAGTGTTTCCATCAAGACAGAGAGAGTCCCCAGGAAGGGAAGAAAAAAAATGTAATTTCAGTGGACATAGCTATATTTAAAAGAGCAAAAAAATTCTTGAAACATGCTAGTGTAATGGCATGTAATATCGAAATGTGCTCCTTCTTTTATTTTTTACAGTATGGGAGTCATTCTATCAGAAATAAAAGGCGTATGAAAGTTTATTTGGTTTAAGGGTTTATACAGTTTAGATTTCTTTCCTTTTTCCAATCTTCAAAACTAGATCAGGTCACTTGCACTTATTTTAAAATATTTGTTCAATTTCATTTGTAGAAACAAATTGAAGACAGACTAAAGGATATCAAAAGCTGCTTATAAATAAGAGCGAATTAAAAAAAGAAAGCACTGTAAAATCTAACACGAAAATCTAACAGAAAAAAACATGATAATCTACAGCTATGGGCCCCATTAATTTATTTTAGTACCATTCTTGCCTGTTAATATAAATATGTATATTACTAGCATAATTCATTCACACATGTCGCACACAAAAGCACCATCAAAAAACAATTTTTATGGTACGAGTGATTTAGATTAGAACAGATGCAGCAAACTCAGTTTTGCTTATGCTTTCCTTCACTTACATTGCTTCATGGAACAGTTTTGTTAAACAAAATCTAAGGTGGTGGGATTTTACTGTAAGATGGTACCAGCAGACTTGACAGGTGCCTGCTAATTGCAGGAAGACACGAAAAATAGAACAGACTAGTGACTATAGCAGTGGAATTGGCTACTAAGGAAAGCGTTCTTCTGCCAGTAGGTGTTTCCTAATAGATTTAGAAATCCTCATGGTCTATCACTTTAGAAGGAGTAACGTTTGGCTCTGTATGGCAGTGAGAATTATAGGGCTATTAAATCATAGGGAGGGAAGGAAAATGGGAAGGAAAGAGTAACTTAATACTCTTTCGGGTCCTGGAAGTTTTTCAGGATGTTCACAGGTGGAATGGAAAGTGAGAAAATTATAAGATTAAAATAATTTAATGCTTAATTATTTCAATGTTTTTCTTTGGAGTAATAAGTAAAAGAATCCTGCTTCTCTTCTCCTTTCCCATCCCATGCAGATGTAGAAGTCCTCCATAAGGTACATGGTAGTGTATCTGGGAATTTTCTTCAAAGCAGTTAGGAACATGAGTTACACAGAGGTACTGGGTTTCTTTATCTCCTAACAATTACTTTACTTATTAGGTGTGTGACAGCCTGGGGTTTATGATGGAGCACTATATTGGCAAGTAAAGAAAACCACAGTCAGGAGTTCTGTCTGCAGGGAAGTTTGGAAGCTAGAGTAAGCAAAAAAATAATAGGAGTACAGGGACAGTCTTTGGCTTCTCCCCAGCACTTATCAAAAGTTTTCCAAAGGAAGCACGGAAATTTCCTTATTGTGTGCTTAATTAAAGAAAAAAAAAAAGAAAGCTTTAACAGCTGTGTGTATATGGTGTATATGAGGCTTTAAGACTGTGCTCACAGTGGCTTTGCTCCCGGAAGGCAAGAAAACCAACTAGGCAGTCAGAGCAAATTCAGACAACTGCATGATCTTAATTAAATCCTTTGATAAAGCTAGTGACTATTTTTTCCTAATAAAAGGTTCTAAAGTTTTAGAAAAATTCAATAGGTTCCTAAACAGTAAGTGTGGAAAATTTGGAGACTAAATCAATCGTTAAGCTAGGAGTTAAGGGGATTTTAGTCCTGCTTTAAATGAAAAAATCGTAGTGCAGCTTCAGCTACACAGTTTCTATGGAAAGCCTCAGCTATATTGGTATCCAGTGCACATATTATCCCACATGAATGCCACTGACATACATTAAAGAACTGTCATGGCAACACAAGGAACATAAACCTGATGACAATAGGGAATATTCTTAACATAGAGAAGGTGTGCTTTTTTAAAAGTTAGAATGATTTTGAACAAATCATGCTACAAATATGACTGCCAAGCATTCTTATAATGACCTTGCTTTGAAGAATTTATAAGAGGTGCTCATACAGCCTTGATTCTTGAATGGCTGATCTGTGAATGTCTTCATATCCTCAGAATTAATTTGAAGATACTTCCAGCATGTCATATTGTCTATTCTTCTGCATTGATTTGCTTACTGTGATCTGAAAGAGCTATATCTACACAGATAGTACAGCAAATTGAGAAATAACTCTCCTATTTATATGAATATGGTGCGTACTTACAAATACGCTTAGGATGTCTTGCTTCCTAAGAAGGTGGATGAAAAGATGCTGCTAAAGGAAACATCAGAGTGGCAAAACAATGACAAAGTCACTGGGGAAAAGGTGAAGCTAGCCTTTGTGGAATGCCTGATTTTGCTGTCTCAAGGTCAAGCTTAGAAGACAGAGACACGAACTCACTCCAGAGGATCTGAACAGAAAAAGGCGAGACACGCATTTATCCCAGCTAACTTTATGCACTCAACTGAAGTGCTTAAGTAAGACCATTTTTCCTTATTAGAGGATACACACACCTTTTAAAAGCAGTTTTGCCTTCCCAAGGTCTGCATTGTCCTCTGCAGACATCGGTCTCTCTTACTACCAAAGAAATACAGGGTGCCTGCACTCCTGCTAAAGGACTCCAGCTAGTGGGACAAACAGCCACTTTGTGCTATGAAATTTGGGAATAAGAGACAGGACGGAAAAGGCAGAGCGCTAGATACAAAAGAAGCAAAAACTGCTGAAGAGCAATTGACTTCTCATGCCTCCAGAAATTGAGGCAACTATTTTCTGAAAGGTACACAAACATGAAAAGGGAGCTATGAACACACAGAACAATCAGAACTCCTTTTTTTTTCCACCATCCAGTTTCTAAGGTCTGTAGCTGAAATTTTGTCTTGATGAAAAAAACCTTGAAAAGAAAGAGCTTATTAAAGTAAATGTGAATCAGGCCTGTCATGCTAATGTAGCTGTGAAACATTTCTACGGGGCCTACAGTTCTACCCAAAGGGAAGGACAGGAAGCCAAAAGTGCCCTCAAGGGACAAGAAGTTATCAGAGACACAGATAACTCCTGCCCTATAACCGTGGCAGACAGCAATTCCAAAATACTTCTGTAGAGCTTGTTTACATTGCCAAATGTATCTGCACTTAAGAGTGACAAACGCTGAGCTAGGACAAAGCAGTGTAGCTTTGCTGCTTGTAAATGAGCTGTATCATTTTACACAGCTGACTGTCTGGGTACCATAAAAATTTTGCTTATTGCTGAATGCAAATGTTTTAGCTATAAGTTGCAGCAACTTTCGTCTTAGTTTCTGATCCTGTTTCCTTTATGGTGGTTTGAGTCTGTCATCTAAATAAACATCTTCATTAACAGATATTAAATTAACTCACGAGCAGAGTTGAAGCAGAAGAGTGGCTTGTGCACACCAGGAAAAGGATACAGAATACAGTGTAAGTATCTGTAATTGCCAGTGAATTCAGTAGGAAGCAGAGATGGTTCAAAATACATTGCCTTTCTGGCTGCTGACTTGTTAAAAGTGCTTCTTCCTGTTATTAGAAATCCTCACAAGGAACCAAAGTGTATTTCATCTCAACGTGTTGAATTCTCACAATGTATTTCTCAGGTTGAGTGCAAAAGTGCTTCATTTCAGATACAGATCTGTCTCTTTCAATTACCAGTGCAGACTACAAAGCATTTTAGCAATGCCATATGTCAATTTAGCTTGCTAAGATACCCTAATTGGCTCTTTTTTTAACTTCACTGATGGCTGGAAAAGAAAGATGTGCTTAGCACTCATAAGTATTTATGCCTTGGCACTATTAAAGTGTCTAGCCAGCTCTTAGATTGCATGTAGCTGCAAAAGGTTTGATGCTGACATATAATACCTGTTTTTAATGTGCTGGGGAGAACCAAGACACTTGAAGCTTCCATTGACCATAATAGCAAGTCGTGTGCAGAGGGCTTCACATTCTTCCATACTGAAAAATAAAGCCGGGGGGGGCGGGGAGAGAAGGTTAAAAGAATAATAGTGAAAACAGAGAACATTATTTATACCTAACTTTAATTAAAGTGGAAGGAATCCGGACAGCTGCAAAAATGGGTACACAAAACCTTTGACTTTGAAGGCAACAGTCCAAATTGTAACCCTAGTCAGTATATACCAAAAGTTATTACCACATGACAGCTAGAAGAGAGGCCTAAAATGGAATTTATGTTTTTAGTCCAGAACTAATTGGACAATTCTGGCCACAACACAAAAGTTTATAACCACAGGGGAATTTCTGATAGGTAGTCTCAGAAATGCCACTGAGTGTGTGAGCCATGAACTCTGTTACTCCTTGTAAAACCTCTTTGTGGTCATTCTAAATGAAAGAGGGAGAAGAATAAAGTTTGTTCAGCTTCCCTATTGCATAGTACATACCCTTAAAAAGTAGTTACCCTTAGTCTGATTGCAGAATAGAAGCAGCAGCAAAACACTACAATCCAAACAGAATTTAGGACACAGAAATGCAGCTGAACAGAAAAGCAGGATCCTGTTAGATGCAACTGCTTCAAATGATAAGTAATAACTTTGACTTCTAAAGCTTAGGGTAGATGGGCTGTCATTCTACATATCATATAGAGTTGTGTGAGCAGTTCTTCCAAAGCAGCACTTTAGACACAGGACACCGGCCAGGACATATCCGTCTCTCAAAGAGCCAGTTATTTGATGTTCCTGCAATCCACTGTGTGCACTCCCCAACACTTCTAAGACAGATAAACAAGAGTTGTCTTGTGTGCCTCAGCCCTGTGCCAGTCCAAATTAAAGTGCTTTTACTGAACAAGCATGGCAATTAACTACCCTCCTAGGAAAAATGTCCTTAAAATAGGACAGGGATATGGTGAGAATTGCCAAACCACTATATTTGAGAGAGATGGGGGGAAGGCTTGCTAACGTGTCTTTCCACAAATGAGGAAGTTAGCTGAGTCCTTGAGTAACTCCTAATGCTCCCCTTGGCAAAACACTCCCCATCTGTGGCAAAATAAGATAAATTTAGGCCTGTATGGACAGTTAATCTCACTGCTCCCTCCCTCAAAACAAAAGTTAAACATTGTTTACAGAGTTTACAAAGTTAAACAATCTCTGAAAATTAAGTGAACAAACCTCAAAAACTAATTTTTACACAGAAAATCATCTCTATACCTTATGCACTTATTTGCTGATATGCATGAAGATTCACTTCATAAGAAAAACTCTGTACTTATACAAGTAGCCTGTGAAAGAATTTCAAATAATCTCCAATGGCCTTCAGCAAATAGTATAAATAATGTAAAATCATTTCTCCTTCCTCCACCCTGGCACAACAATGTCTTATTAATTAGAAATGAAATGTGTACACTATCACTGTACTTATAGCTCCTTCCAGTCATTCACTTGTAGAGCTAACCAAGTAATTAGTAACAATTTGATGGATTTTTGGTTGGTTGGTTTTTTGGGTTTTTTTGTTTGTTTGTGTTTTTTGTTCTGTTTTAGTTTTTCATTTACAGCATATTAGTAATGAGACCACAGCTCTCTTCTGTTTAGCTGGTGTTTGACAACTAAGAGTTCTAATCTGGACTGAAAAGTCAAAGCACACTGTTTCCTGAACTTAGCTCACAATACATAACTTGCGTTCCCTAAATGAGTGGTCTGGTAAACACCTGGGGGTGAAATATAGATGTGTGATTTTCAAGATTCAGCTTCCATGAATAGAATACTAGAAACTTTTGAGAGCATTTTTCCCTCAGTACTGTAGCACACACACCTACAGGAACAACAAATACATTTTGAGAACATCTGGAAAAAATGCAACAGTATCTAGAAAATATTGAGGGAAGGTTTGCTACGTTCTTTTATTGACTCATCTATGCTTCAAATCTCATTTTGCCAAAATGTGACATTGCTGTTTTGATTAAAGAGTTCTGTCCTCTCTGGACATATTTTCATGATCTCTCTCCCACTTAGAGACATTTTATATGTAATTATATATACTATACTATATTCCCTAAAGGAATATTTAATTTATTCCATTTTACTATAGCTGTTACAAAACAGTATTGATGCTTCCTCCATTAAACTTATACACCAATGACCACTGACAAGATATTTCATGTAGATAGACTCTTCTAAGAGGACATGGTCACTCCTACCATTTCCAGTAGTGCACAAACAATAGATGAGACATCTGTCTTTAGGATGTGATGGCATAGTTTTTTCATACACTGATGCAAAACAGAATCCTTAATAAAATCAGAAGAAGGTTTTTCACTCCCACCTCCCTTTGTAAGATTTGATAAAGTGGGCAGCTGCAAAAGGATAACCCGGTGTTCCAAACAAGAAGAGACACTGCAACACTGAATAGAAAGACCAGAGAAATGGAGCAATTCATTGCATCGTTTTATCTGTGCCTGCAGTCCACCTGAGCCACATTCTAATTCTTGAAAAGCAAATACAGAAAATATTTAGGATTTATGCAAGTTTAGTTTTCAAAAGCAGGAAGGAATTGCCATAAAATATGAAGATATATTCCACATTTCACAGCAGGGTAAGCATGCCTTCAGAATATGTTCTGCTCTCAGTTGAGAGCAGGTGAGGAGAGAGAACAGGAATATGCTGGCTGCTGGGATAAGGGTCTTACCTGTGGGATGTCAGCACAGCTGCACAGCCATCCTGAACTTCCTTTAGGATGGTTTTCCAAAGGTAGCGTTTAGAGCAGGGATCCATCCCAGAGCTGGGCTCATCCTACAGGAAAAATGAAATTGATGACAGAGCAGTATGGGAAAAGCAGGCCACAGCTCCAGTCCAGCATGAAGAACTAACAGAGCCCACAATAAAGTAATATATTTTTCTCTAAAAAAGCTACATTTTCAAGAGGTGGCTTAAAAGACACCTGACCAGTTTTTCGCTTTAACATAGTTTCATTTCTAAATTTATAGAAGGTACTTTTTATTTTAAAAATGTATATATGTATAAACAATATGTTTATATAGCAACGTAATAAATATAATATTATTTATAAATACCCATGTATATGTTTAATAATATATATATGTGTGTTTTTAAATAGGGGAGACTTAACAGGTGGTTTTCCTCACTTTCTGGGAGGGTTTGGTGTCTGTTTCTTCCCTACATGCACATCTGCCATGAGCACAAACGAGTGGAGAACTGTAACTGCCGGCTGCCTGCACTGCCCATCCCACAGTATGTTTGGATTTGACATCTCCAGCAGTTACTCCCAACATCCATTTGAGAAGAACTCTCACCCACGGTGGAGAGAATCCACAGGATTAAATAACAACCCAGTCAGTGCTGCCCAATGCAAACTGTCTGGCAAACCAATTTCCCACTCAGATGGCTTTCAGGAAGAAAGATGCGCAGGCACAAAAACTACATTTCCCCTTCCTATCTAATCCTTCTGTCCTCACTAAATCAAATTTTGGCTTCATCTACTCATGGAAGCAGAGGGAATGTTATCTGATTGTCAGAAGCCGTCTCTGTCACTACAAAACTAATGAGAAAGAAACTCGTCCAATTGCTTTTTATACTATGGGATTTCATGAGGGTGTCAGCACCTAGTAGGGTATAATATAATGAATCTCAGCTGAAACCTGGAAGCAAAGTTCTTGAGAAACAAAGCAAGCAAAACATCCAGTTTGATGCTTAGCTACCAATGGCAGAGGTGAAAAAGAATTCAGCTCAGTATCCTATTATCTGTGGATAGCTAACAAAGAAAACATAAAAACCAATAAAAATAAAGCAACCCACACTATTACTTAAATTAGTAGCTATGACTCTGGATGCAATCTAGAAGGGGATTCAGTGGTTTACATTGCTGTCTTTGCTTTCAGACAAAAAAAAAAAGCCTTTTAAAATACTGAATATCTCCTTTAAAATCTGCTCACTTTCTAAAGCCAGTGAAATGTTTTAAAGCATTTGACATGTTTAGATATTATTCTTTCCTCTTGTCATTACATATGCAATAGTCTGTGCCCTGCAGCAAGAAGTAGGTTGAAATGGATACTTGCAGTAGCATGCTGTCATAAAGACATTAAAAAACAGTTGGAGCCTTTTCTAAGATCAGGAAAAAGCACTGATTTAAGATTATCTCCTCCTGTTTACTAACTGAACCAGGGTCAGTTTAAGCATAAAATGTAAATAAAATAATTCAGCTCAGAATTTAGGCAATAATAGGAAGTTAGAAGCAGCAAAATGGGTCTGATCTTCTGAAACATAAGCCCCGTGAGAACACCAGTTTTATCTGGTTCTACTTAGCCTGCAATCTATTACTGGAAGCACTGGTTTCC
>KZ505663.1:340016-350066 GCA_002844005.1 Limosa lapponica baueri | reverse complement strand
AAAAAAAAAAAAAGAAAAAACAACTTTGCTTTCTACTTTTGTGAAGACTGGAGAATAAAATAAGAAGTGTTTGTACAGCAGAACAAAGAGGACAGTTGTATATCTGTGGATCAATTACTCCCCATCTGATCAGGAAACTACTTGATTTTCCTTAGACCAACATACAAGACAAGAAAATTCAATGTAACCCATTTATCATAAGCACAGTATTACATTTACTCACCAGTAAAAGTATTTGGGGTTTACCAACTAAAGCCACAGCAGTAGAGAGCTTCCTCTTTGTGCCAGCACTGTATGTTCTCACCAGTTTGTCAGCATGGGCATTGAGGTGTAACCGGTTAACAAGATCCTCTGCAACCTGTGGTTTAGAAATTTCAAGGCCAGCAAAGATGAGCCAAATTCGGTAGTGTTTGTGCTTCGATTGAAAGAACACTGTTAATATTTGCATATTAAGCAAACGTAGATGTTGTTCCCTTATTTACCGCCATTTGCTGCATATTATTACTTCGGAATCCCAGACACATGCAAAAAGCTGCTCCAGGACTCCTTAGTTCTCCACAAAGGATAAGCATTTTCTTATATAGAAAATTTGGCTTTGTCATTGTTTGTAACAGTCATTTGCATTCATTTTGTGCTGTTGGGTCAATGATCTAAAATGTTCCTCATTTCATCTTGTTCTCCATTATTTATTTAATCAAACATTTTAATAACAGAAAATTCAGGAGACAAAATTCTACATCAGCCACAAAAAGATGGAAATGGCAGAAAAGCAAGTCACAGGTCAAGGATTTAGAGTTTCTTAAAGACAAAAGGAAACTTAGGGTTAAATTAATTTAACTTCATAATAACTGAGAGGAGTAAGTTGACCCTAGCTGGTTTGGTTGAAATTGCTTAAATAAGCATGTATGTGTGATCTGAGTAAGCTGGGCAGGCACATGAGTGCAGCTGGAGGCAACGCTCATGCTGTCCTCTCTGGCCTTTCTTCTTTACCTATCAGAGACAGTCCTAAGGTACAAGGGTCCCTCAAATACTGGTGCCAGAGAATTTTAAATGTAGCTGCTGCTGCCTTGAATGTGCAGAGCTTCCAAGATAAACCTTGCAGATCATTGCAGTGCACACCACAATCTGGCTTGATATCTAGATACGCTTCTTTGGTGCAAAATGTATCAAATTAGAGCAGATTTGGAGCTGAATCACATCAGAAACATAAAGGCAGAAGGATTAGCCAGGTTTCTTATTCCTAATGATTTCCCAGCTCCATCTAAAAAGTCTCTTATTCCTGCTATCCTCCTTAACCCTTACACTTCAAAGAAGCACTGCAGCGCATGCTTCAGTGAATATAAGAATACAGAGCTCATTCTTCGTTCAAGAAATGACCCCAAACCTCTTTGTATTTTCTTTAATGTGTATCATAAGATTTCCAGTAATAAAAGTCTCAGCTTCATCAATATGACCTAAACAGGAACAAAAATGTCATTTGAATTAAATTAAAAATATTATGTATTAGGTATATTGTGGAGAAACATATACATCTCCATTAGAACTTCATCTGTATAACCAGCAGTATCTTGTGATTTGTAACATAGTATACCATAAAGTAAAAATTAAAATCCCTCTTAAACTACTTTAAATGAAATTCAGAATTGAACATGTGACAAATCTTCAGATACACACAATTATGCAAGAGATTTACAATTCTAATGGCTTCCTTCCTTTAGCAAATGTGAGATATATACAAAGCACCTTCTCTCCCTCCTTGTCATATTCATCATGATGTTCTATTTCTGGTTTCAATTACTTTTAGCAGTGAAGAGTAAGAAGATACATCAATTTGTTTAGCAAGTTGGTAACATTGAGACCAAATTAAAAGACACAGAGTTATATGCATTGTGAGTGCACTTGAACCATAAAGGTGTTTTACATCTAGTCATGGCTGCAGTAATGTATTTAAATTCTTTCCTTCCTTAAAATATTCCTTAAAATGATGTACTTTTCTCTCATGAATTGTAACACCTTTAGCAAAAGTTCTTTTTCCCCAAATTAATTTGGCCTAGTTTCCCTAACTTTGGAATAGGCACAGGAATGAGCCCTTCAACCTGCAAAATCTAAACCAAATCCTCCAATACTTTGTGCATTTCCTAAAGACTACCTTCATTCCAGAAGAGGTAGTAAGGTAACTTGAATTTCTGCAGACCTTAATATTTGTGGGAGTAATGGTTAAAGTAGGCGTGGTATCCTCTATCCACCAGGAAACCAAGAGACACATCTACCTCACTGAAAAGCAGTAAGTGCTGCTAATTATGTAACTACTAATGGTACTGATTTTCCACTCTCTTTGAAAATTAATATTCAAGTAAAAAATGAAGTGGTACTGAGATTTTTCAGTTAGTATGTCTTCCAGAAAAACCTGGAGTTGGTAAAGATTTAATCTATTAGAAGACTAGAAATGTAATAGTGTGTCTATCCTGACTTGAAAGGCTGTATGCATCAGTGTATTAATTCTGCATCATTTCTGAAAAAATAAATACAATCTATAACTTCTTGCTATTTTATTTAAGAAACCCTCATAAAGCAAACCTGACTAATACTGAAAACGTGTATCATACCTAGTGAAAATGATAATAAGAATGGGACGAATTCTAGAGTCATCTGAAAAATAACTACACACTTCCAAAATAGTTGTTCAAAGTGTCAGGTTGAGAAAGTGAATGCAGTGTGGTTTAAACATCCTAAATAACAATCATTCATTAGTTCCACACCAAACAGTATTCATTCTGCTTCAGAGTAAACTCAGAATTATTAGATTTCTTACATTAGGAAAGCATGTACTCATGGTAAAATTTCTAGGGGAAACAGTTATTTATCCCAGAATCTTATGAAACTGTACACATTAATTCTGCTTGGGGTCCAAAACAAAGCCAGCACGCAAATAAATGAATTTACAAATTCCCGTTTCCAGCAGCTATAGAATTTAACATGTAAGGAAGCCAATAAGATTCCAGTCAGTATAAAAATCTTCCTGGAGAGTTAATATAAAAAGAAATTGCACTGACATTCCAAGAAGTTGCTCCTGAAGGCCTGATGAAGCTTGTTCTGAGTTTTGTAACACAAGTTTTAATGCAAATGAGAGATGTCATTAAATGTTGCATTACTGTACTTTTTAATAAGCTGTATGCTGTCTTTTGGAACAAATTGAGATATTGAAACCTGATATATTAAAGAAATAAATAAGAATTTAAAACACTATGTTACATTAGTATCTGTCTAAATAGCCCAAAAGCTCTACTCTATCTAACTTTTCCAGTTTTGCAGAAAAAGAAACTTTCAGAGCAGATTTAGGAAGTAAAGTAAAACTTCACATGGCATGAAGCTTAACATTGATAGCAAATGACCCATTTTTCTCCTCCTTTCCCATTCAGTTAATTACTGTTTTGGAACATTAAGTGCACTCAACTTTATGTCAGGCACTTAACTCCTGCTGCTGATAAATCTGTCTAGCAAAGGATTTGATCCTTGAAGTTAGTGCTTCAATAGATTACTTTAGCAGCAACACATCCTGCAAGTCACCTGCCTGCTTGCCAATTTATTAAAAAACAAAGTGAACGCATGTTGCTTTTCCACATATAAACCATGTGTTCTCTAGAACATGTGTGTGTGTGCGTTAGCATAAACACTCACTGGTAGACATTCAGAGGCAGGCTTGGAGCACCGTATCATAGTCAGGAGGGAATGAGAAAATGACAGCTTACATTTCCATACAGCTGCTATTCCAAAGCATTCCCAGGCCTTATTTTCTTTATAGGCAACTAAAATGCACACGTTTCTCCAGGCACCAGCCATTTCTGAGTTGAAACACAGCAGCTGTTCAACAGTTGACAGCAATGCCACACAGTCGGAAGGGCCCACATTTGTTTACCTCTGAGATAGCTGCATTTCAGTTTTTGATGAAGGCAAACCAGAGTAGCTAAGTACTATTTCCCGGAGCCCTTTGGCGCCTTGATCGCAAGCACATGGCAACAAAGTCTGCTCTGCAATCTATGCAGACAAAAAATTAGGACAACTGAAAGGAAGAACAGTCTCTATATCACAAATGTGAAACTAAGGCACAAAAGGCTACCTGTAAAGTATAGTCTAAACCTACACCTAGATCACCTAAGGTCCAGGATAATCAGAAAATTAACATTTATCTTCTCCCAGTGCACCACAGTAACATAACTCATCTCCAAATAATGCAAAATTGATTTTGATTCATTTGAAGCAGGACCCGTACGTGAATTGCCACACCATCTGAGGAACTGTCCCCCAAATGATCTTGAGAACTGCCATTGCGGTAGTTGCATGAACTGCCCAGAGAATAGCTGGATCTGAACATAAAGTGGAATCTCTTAGGTACACCAATTATTCCTAAATACTTCTGCATTTGAAATGGGTTTTATGAATGCCAGATATTTGAGAGAGAGCAGTATTCTCACATTATCTACAGAGAAAGTATATGAAGCCAGGTTACCCTTGTGGCTCTTCCCCAAGTACAGACAGAAGACAGCACGTGCAGTAGTGTTCATTTACACATGCACATGCAGAGAGACACCCTGCAGACACAGCACAGAAATCTGTTGGTGTTGTCCTGATCATTGCAACCTGGAAAACTTCCTGGGCACCTAAGAAAAGCTCGGCGCCACATGGGACAGTTTAGTTCTGAAATCCAGGTCCCTAAGCACACCACAGATCTCTCCATTCTCAAGCTTCTGCATGGGTCCTGATCCTGCTCCTCATCCTCCAAAACAGTTGCTGCTGGAGTCAAATGACCTGAAGGAGTCACAAATCAAGCAGTGACAGCAGGATTCATGTGCACACACACACACACAGACACACTCTACTCTTCTACCTGGTGTTGACAGGGCTTGCGCAGAGTGTAAGATTAAAGCATTAACAGGCCATTGCAATGCATGGATCAGTTTACACTTCTCAATCCTACTGTCTCCAGTTGTCTGCAGATGAAGTGTTACCACTAAGAAGGTGTCACCTTCAGTGCCACCTGAACAGCTTTTCCTCACACCTGTGAGTACTAAAATAAAACAATAGCTAAGAGTCTGTGACTCTGGGAGTCAGAAAGTTAGCAGAGCACTAAAAGCCCTACACAGCTCTCACCCAGATGCACCCCTCTTGGCAAATTCAAGTCAGCTATAAAAGTAACTTTTTCAATAAGGCTGAGGCAATTATTTTAACTATGGGGAAGAGTCCTTATCATCATGGGATCATTCCTAGTCCATTTCTCTCTCCAAGGATCACTACCCACCTCGGTTTACGTGCTTCAGCCTATTCACAAATGGGCAGGATGCTTCCTCTAAAATCTGGAGTGAGCTTGCTGAGAGTAATACTCTATGTATATGACCCAAAGTATGCAAGTTAATTGAGTCCCATGAAATTTAATTAAAACTATGTACCACCATCATTCAAGTGCTTCTGAAATTTCCATTCTTCTTAGGGTGTCTTCAAAACTGCTTCATTTATAGTACATGGTGTACCATTTGGACATATGCATTACAATTATATATTGTCTTTTCTTATGAAAATGGTAAGACAGAAAAGCTTAAAAGCCACGTTTAGAGGACTTTAAGAGCACTGCTGAATGATTAAACAATCAATCTTTGACTCCTGTTTTAAATTACACTTCAGACAAAAAGCATTCAATAACATATGTAAGATGTATGGATATTTAACAGCATCCTTTTGAACGAATACAAAGCTTTTAGCCCAACTCTTAGAGAGGAGTTGTCATTTTATTGAGAAAACAGGTAATTATAGTTGAGGGGTTTAGTGAAATAAAAATTATCGCTTAATATATTTCCTTTAGATCAAGGGAAACATATTCAAGTTTTCAGTACTCTGCTGGTACTCAGAAGCAAAAACTACCACTGACGAATTATGACGAGCAAACAACTAAGTAAAAAACTGTATGATGATTTCTAAGCAGCCTACAAGAAATGTACTGTTAAAACAGTCAGTTAAAAGTCCAGCCAGGCAGGATACTGCCCAAAAGAAGGGGCAAAGACTTGTAAGAATCTTTTATTTCCCCTCAGTCTCTCATCTAGAAACACCCAAATGATTAGCTTAAGAGAGGAAAAATTAGAAATATTGACTGTCCTGATGCTATTATTGGGGCATGATGGCAGTTGTTTCTGAATACTCAATGTCCCACTGTAGGATTCATACCCTTTTCTGGAATAGTACCTAGCTGCTGGGCAAAAAAAGGTGCAAAGAACCAGAAGGTGGCCCTCTCACATACAGATCAGGAACTGACTGTAAACCACTTAGTGGACCCTGAGGCAATATCCAGGAAAATGCTGGGTAGGTAGAAAAACAAAGATATTTCAGTTACATGCAGTTTTGCTTCTCGAAAAAGGAAAAAGAAGACAACAGGCACCAATTTGGAGGTTACAGGAACATCTTAGAGCCATAGCAACTACATGGGACCAATCTATACAGCAGGAAGGACACTGATTTCATGTCACACTCCAGATTTCTCAAGTTGATAGAAAAACAATTAAGCACAAGAGACTGAGTTGCTCAAGTCCAGGTCAGATCAGACAACACTTCTGTCTGCAGAGATAGAAAAAAAAAAAAAAAACCCACATTAATTTGGTAATTCATTTCTGCTATTGGCTCACTGCTTGCCTCATTACCGAAGTAGAGCACTGTTTGCTGGTCAGCACAGCTACATCTGTATCTGTAAATTCAAAAGCTCTCAGTGATATTCTCATATATTGTCATTATTTATGCTAGTAAGCTCTTCAAGCATTTTCTGACATGGGTTTGGCCTCTTCTCCTTGGACAGCCCTAAGCCTGGTATGGAAGCACTTTAGGGACTGCTCCCAGCAGGCACATGGAATGAAGCCATTATCTTGTGAAGTTTAAAACATTGACTAGCAGAGTCCTGACAGCTGCCATCTCAGCACCCAGACATTTAGTTTATTTATACAATCATTCAACAGTTTTTAATTCCTTCAGAGTTTAATCCCCTCTCTGAGGAAAAGAGTTTTTCATAGGTGCATGACTCAGAACTCGTGGTGTTCCCTCCCAGTTCTGTAAGTGTGATAACAAAGGTCTTGAACCATTCATAGATTTAATTTCCTTCAGAGTTTTTCTGCCTGAGATTTCATTTGAACTAGTGTTATTTTACTATCCTCAGTGATATTATTGTGTTTTGAACTGGCATAACAGACAGAAAAAAATCCATATGGGTTACATAAAGTAGTAGTAATGACAAATCGTATTACAAAAGTTGTTAAGATGAAATATTAGATATTCTCTCATGTAAAAAAAATACAATTGTTTTATAAACTCCACAGCCCAACCTGGCTTCAGCTCCCCCTGCAAATGTATCCTGGAGAGTTACCTTACGGATATTCTGTTTTGGAATTCCTCGTAGTGTGCAGTAATAATGAAGATGCTCCCAACCCGTTAAAAGTTCATCCAGGGCATCTTGCTGTGGACAATAGCCAATGAGAATGCCTTCAGAGCTAGCAGATAGTATATCCATTTCAGACCTGTTTAAAGAAAAAGCGAAAGACTTGAATGTTGTTCAAATAACCCACAGCCCTGGGTTTCCCCCTCGGGATACAGAGTCTTCAAGACAAACACTTACCCTCAACTCCACAGGTAAATGAGTTTGAATCTCTTTGCTATTGTCCCTTACCACAGCACCATCCACACGCAATGCATGCTTTTTGTCCCTTTCAGTTTAGCACTACCACCCATGTGTCACTGTTCCAACAAGGTGTGTGTCAAGGTAAACAGATCAACGCAGGAGGAGGACAGATCTACGAGAATCAATTCTTACCAGGTTTACCTCACTCACCTCTTTGGTAGACCCTGCTCTAAGGAGACGTATTTCAAAACCATACTGCATGCATCACATTCAATATTAAAGGGGCAGTAGTTGAGAGAGAGGGAAATGTTGCTGTGTGCACACACATATGCACGCATGCATTCTCTAAGCAAGAGTAAAACAAAATACAGAATATTAAAGCCGAGCAGGTTAAAAGACAATACAGGAAGAACATATAAAATTATCCTGATTTAAGAGACTTTGGCCATCACTTTATAGCTGTACAGCATTACTTGAAATTACATTCATTGCTAAGAAGCAAGCTTGATTGCAAGGGTGTCTCATTACCCATAATGACACTAAATCTATCCTATTTATTCCAACATCTAATTCAACATTCAATGATGCTAATTTACACATACAGAAAAGACCTGTCAAAATTAAGATACTTAATAATAATAAAAAAAAATATCTGAGCTATGAAAGAAAAAAGTTTTTAAAAGGTTCTGAGTAACAGAATGGTTTTCCCCCTAGTGGTTTTCTACATTTCTGGTTAAGAGAATTAAATATATGATTAATCATTTAGACAAAAAGTAAACATACTAAATGCAGGATCTACAAATACCAGCACTAGTACAAATATAAATATGTATCTCCTGTTAGCAATATTTGGGAGTCTGGGGAGAAAAAGAAAACACAAATTCTCCATTTTACATAATGAACCACAGCGTCAAAATATATTTTAATGCTATCAAAAGATAAATTATCATGATTATGAGAAACCTTGCTGGGGACTAATTAGAATGGTCCTTTGCTCTTAATAGCAAAGATATAAAATTTTAGTATCTTTGTAGGTTTGGATGGTGCCAAGGAAGTTAACTGCCTGTAGACATCTCTCTAGACAAAGACTTAGCAAAAAAATGAAAAGGGGTGACAGGGGAAAGAGAATATCAGAAGTGTACTTCCTCACTAATTTATACCAACTTATAGGTTATTTTAAATGATGCTTATATCAAATTTTTACCAGCTCAGTTTCCAGTCATACCTAAATCAAATTAAATTCTTTTTAAGGTCATCTTTACCATAAAATATGGATTGATTAACATCGATATTTTTACATAACCTGTCAGAAGTAGTGGATTTCTTATTTAATCAACTATAACATAGTGAAATACTATCAACAGTGAAATGCTATCTAGATGCTGCTGAACACAGAGACATGTCTGAGGTTTATTTTACTAAGAAGATTCAGGCACACTAACAAGGTTTCCTTTTGGTGCAGCTGCTGTCTTTGGAGAAACAAGAGACTGGACTTTTGGTAATATGCCAAGTTCAGTCACAAGAGAACTAATCTCACTCAGGGGTAATTTTAGGAACATTTACTCAGCATGAACCCTGTAGCTGGATAGATACATCTAGTCTGGAATGGGCCCATACCATGATGAACAAAAAATAAGTATGCATGGCTGCAAAAACATAACAAACATCTAATGATCTTTAGCTACAACTATATTAGACAACAGTTACTCAGTTTGCAGGAGGAAATAAAAACACATCAGTGTCCCCAGTGGTAATTGTACAGATGCGATTTTAGTGTTGTGCCTCCTGTAAAGCACACAGCTTAGATGAACAATATGCCACCCACTGACCTTTAGCTTTCATAAAGGAAGAATACAGTGAGAATAGATCATTTAATATTCTTCTTCAGTTTGGTCCTTATCTTGCAACTTTATCCATTAGTTCTGACCTTGAAGACTTAAAGAGTTCCCATTAATAAAGAGATTCTAATGGATTCACTAAAGAGCTCATGGAACTAATTTTTTTCCTTCTCTGTATCTGTCAAAGCAGAAAACAATCTGATCAGAAGAAAAAGCCATATGAGGATTCTGGACCTTTATTGAGATTTTTTTGGTATGTATAGTACAATGCCTATTCTTTCCGCAGCAATATCACTGAGTAGATTTCCAAATCAAAAAAGTGGAGATCTTCCCTTCAGTTTTGTTTAGCCAGGTCCTAAGCTTTTTCAGAATAGTGAAAGAATAAAAGAAAGAAAAAAACAGCATAATTTTCAATTATAATACATATCTTACAACAGAAAATCGCCCTCATCTCTGGAAATTTATTTTCCTTGAAATTCAGCTAATGTCTCAGATTTCATTTTCATGGGTCTAAATGAAATGAACATTTCATGTAGTGATGGCATGATACCAGAAAACCTTTTC
>KZ505663.1:150868-331697 GCA_002844005.1 Limosa lapponica baueri | reverse complement strand
CAAAAGAATTGTTCTCCAGACTTCATTGCCCTTCTCTAGACACATTCCAGCAACTTAATGTCTTCTCTTGTAGTGAGTGGCCCAAAACTGGACACAGTACTCAGGGTGGGGCCTCACCAGTGCTGAGTACGAGGGGACGATCACCTCCTGAGTCCTACTCGCCACACTATTCCTGATACAGGCCAGGATGCTGCTGTCTGCCTTGGCTACCTGGGCACACTGCTGGCTCATACTCAGTCGACAGTCAACCAACACCCCCAGGTCCTTTTCTGCTGGGCAGCTCTCTAGCCACTCTTCCCCAAGAGTTGCATGGGGTTGGTGTGGCCCAAGTGCAGGACATATACACATATGCATTTTACTTTGCCTGACCAAAAAATAAGTACTTCCCCTCCAATTTTGCTGGGAAAAAGAGTAAATGTTCGTTACCTCTAACCCAAAAGTCCATTATTTACTTATCACTCCATCAAAGTCAGCCTCAATAACACAAACACTACCTCCTAGCCTAATTACATAGCATATTAATCAAAAAATTAATTAATTACTCTAAGGAAATAAGTGTCAGAAAACATTTTAAAATTATCTACTTGAAGCACTGCTCATCAGCCTAAGACTGGAAACTTTTCAGTGCAGCACTAGTATGGGGATATATGTTCATGTATCTGGACATATTGTATGTTAAAATTTTTGTTACAATTTTAAAAGACTGTATTAAGGCTTCCTAGAACCTACTCTTTTGCTACCATTCAAGTTTATTCTCAATTAACAGAGCTGTCAGATAGAATTACATAATGTTAAAATGCTTTCCTGCAGAGACTTAACAGCAATAAAGCAATATACATCTAAAAGGGAACTATAAAAGTCCTTAGAGTCCAGTATAAAGGACTGAAGATGTGCTGAGTCTTTGATCATTGGCATTATCAATTAGCACTATTCTGATAAAACCCTGTGTTATTTACCCTGTAGGAGTCCTGATAACAGCACGTCCTGCAGATGGGATGATATCTCCAGTCAGCATCTTAAATGTTGTGCTTTTCCCAGCTCCATTTGTTCCCAGAAGTCCAAAACACTAACAGAGATTTAAAAAAAAAAAAAAAAGAGCAAAAGCAATCAATCTGCTATGCTGAAAGAAATAAGTAATATTAATGCTTCAACAGCTTCTCCCCTTTTCGTATTTCTTATTGTATGTCTGTAAGATACTGCATATGGATATGCTTTCCCTTTCCCATAGAAAAAAGTTTTAAAAAACCCCATATATATAGTATTTTATTACCCCTAATTCCTAAAAATGACATATATGATAGCCCTCCACTTAAAACCCTGCCCAATAACTAAATGAATTACTTATCCATATTATTAGTAAATGCTAGATTTAAACCAGAGGATCTCAAGCTCTATTTGAGAACCCTGACTACCAGTCTATAGTCAGTATTTCTCAGTTTCTCATGAGCTGCTTCACTCTGTATAAGTAAATGAACACTGAACAGCCAAGACGGACACTGCCTCTGAACAATTATTTCAGGCCCCTGGCTACAATGAAAATATGCTTACGCTACGACAGGATTCATATTAAGTCTACATATAGCACTTTATAACTTTAAAAATACTTCTTTCATGAAACATTCTTATTGATAAATAGGCTTTAATCAGCAATTACATCCTCCTAATTACCCCAGTTACTCAACAACTGATCTATAGGACATCACTGGACCTGCACTGCCATGCACTAGTTTTTCATATCTTCCAATTTGCTAGCAGCAACCAAGAAAAGTCTTTTCCTTATCAGTATTTCTGAAATTAATATCTGCAATTCCCAAAAGCGTCAAAATAATGAAGAAAAACTTCAAACAAATAAATGCTGTTCCGAAATCTTTAGGATTACCATGTTCACTGCTAAATTTCAGTTTATTAAAATAGTATATTAGTATGTTATATGCTATATTAAAATACACTGTAATGATTTCAGCATGGGAACTATGAGTTTGCCTTGGTGACAAATTCAGGATTCAGTCCACAGTTTACAATTGAGCTAGGTATTCCTTGCTTTCTCTTCAGATGTAGAACTGCTACATTATCTACTTGTTTTTTATGTTAGCCTATAAAACAGTAACTTGGGAAAGATAAGCAAGAAGAAAACATTAAGACTCTGATGAATTTGTAACCCAAAAAATAAGGAAACAGTTGCTTTTTAAACGGCACCACAGCTTCTGATTTTATCCAGTTATTGATTTTCAGAAATTACTATAATTGAAATTGTTCTACTGCTACCTACAGATCTTTGATTGTAGAGATCCTGATTATATCTGAACAATTAATTGCTCAGAATGAAGTGATATTTTCTAAAAGGAAAAAAAAAAAGACCTCAGTACCTCTCCCCTTGGTATTCCCAAACTTATGCTTTCCACAGCTGTGTTCTTCTTACTGAAACCTCCATAACACTTCCTGAGGTTGTACAGGAGGAGGACATCATTACCAGTTCTTCCACCAAAGAGTCGCTGTCGCTCCATTTCTACATCAACATCTTCTGAAGGGCTAACCATGCTGTTAATTGAACACTGACCCCTAAAACAGAAGTTGATAACAAATGACACATGGCAAATTGGATATTGCTGTACTCTGGATAACTCTGTTTTACTTCCCTGGTTGCAGTCCCTTAAAGCTTGGTGATCAAATCTCAGCAGAATCCAAGGGAAACAGCAACTACTTGTATTTTTTCTGCAGTGTCCACTAATTCAGGTACACCATGTTATCAGAAGCATTTATCTTCAGGTGTTCAAAGGAATCCACCATTTTCTTTCTTTAAAAATTAGTTCAGTGTCCACTATGGCAGAATACAAATGGTAACACACCTTGCTTTCTGAAGGAGATCCCAATGAAGAAAAAGCCGTAAAAGAAGTAGTAGTGTTCCCTGCAGAGCCATTTCCACAAAAATCCATCCCAGGAAATTCATCTCAAAGGGGCTCACATATGAATCTATTCCAAAGTTGCTGGTCAGGTCAAACTTGATCTGATTGTACGAAAGTTCTATTAAACCCTGGCCTAAGCAGAATTGTGGGAATACAATGAATGCCCATTTGAGGATATGGTAGATGTTTTGAAAACTCTGTATTAAGAATCAGAAGCGGGGGGAGGGGAGGAAAAAAAATAAGAAAGGAAAACATTAGCTTTCTCCAACAGCACAGTAAGCACACTTACATAGCTGGATACAGCATTCAGCTTTCAGTCAAGGTAAACTGGTTTCAGAAAAGTATATTGTGAACTATTTTGGGGCAGGGTTCATCTCTTACTGCATTTTAGAGTGTTTAGGGCCATGGGGTTCTAATTTTAATTGAGGTTCACAGACAGTAACAAAACAGATGTGGTAATGATCATTCTGCTTTCTTAAAAAATTAATATTTGAATGCAATTAATTCTAAATCATCAACTTCAGTGCAAGTCAACAACAAATCTCCCTCCAAACTTGAGTGACATATAATATAGATTCAAACATCAAGTTTTTGACCTGCTACATGCAGAGATATTCAGATATTCATATACATTCTGAATCTCTTCTCCATCAAGCTGCTTAATGACCATTATGACTAATGAAAATTACTTACATGCAGTGAGAATGCATATTACTATTCATACAGTGCATTACAGATCCTAGGAATATGCGGTTTATCTCTTATGTCAATATTATTCAAACACATTTTACAATGCATATAATCTATTCAATGGACTAGAACAGCTCCCATTATGTGCCAATTACAACTTAATGGTCTGGAAAATGTCAAGGTTTCAATTTGCACTGTTTTTCCATTATTACAGCATGATTTTTTTTTTTTTTTTTTTTTTTGTTATGAACAAGTTAAAATTCAAGATGGTAACAAGTAATACAGAATACAGTAGGACAGAAAAATCATGAATGTTTAAAACACAAGTTTTTCTTCTGGAAAAAATCTTGTCCGTGTGTATGTATAAACATACATATGTGTATACACAAACACATACACACATGGACTTGTATGCATGCATCTCCCTTATGAGTAATGTAAAGCAAAAGTTTTATACTGACCTGCACTTTGGAAATTATAGCTAACAAACGAGGCAAGAGAGTCACCAGCATGGTACACAGGCCAAACACAAAATTTAAGGAGATGTAAGAAATAAAAGCTACATCTGAACTTGAGAATAATCTGGATACAAGATACATCCATGGCAAAGTTGCATATCTGAAAGTTTAAAGAAACAAAATTATCACAAATAACTTATGTTGTGGCCTCACACACACACAAAAAAAAAAGCAGATTTATCATACTAGAAAAAAATCCAGTAGTTACTCCTTAGTTACTCCTTATTTTTAAGATATGCAAACAACTCTTTTCACCAACTGACAACAAAGGACAAATTTAGGATATACTTTCTTTGTCAAATTACCTTACGACTCTGTAGACATGCACATAGCTACTGTCATGTGATGGGCAGGTATGATCCATTTTTGCATATATCAACTGCATATATTTACTTTCACTGTTCCAGGAATTTCACAACCCTGATCTCTGAATGACTGCAAAACCACAAATCTCAACAAGCATCTAACAAAGAGATAAAATTAAAACCAAATATCTGAAGCTTAAATCATGGATACTGAGTAATCAGCTTTTCTTAGAGGTTTTTACAGAAACAAAAGAGAACAAAAAAGGAAGGAGAGAATGAGGAGAGAAAAAGAAAAAGGAAAGGAAAGGGAAAGAAAAGGGAAAGAAAAAGAAAAAGGAAAGAAAAAGGAAAGAAAAAGGAAAGAAAAAGGAAAGAAAAAGGAAAGAAAAAGGAAAGAAAAAGGAAAGAAAAAGGAAAGAAAGCATTAATCCTAGAACAGGAACTAAAATTTGTGCCAGTGATATCTGAGAACTGAAATTTGCCAGAGATAGTGCTAGCATTGTTATTACCTAAACCAGGTTAACAGCTAGTAGAGTAGTAGGCATCAAAAATGAGTGCATACTTCATATCAAAATGATGATAATGCAGCGTGTCCGTAGCCACACCATTTTCAATGCAAATCTTTAAAGGAGAAGGGAAGGCAACATCCATTCTGGCACGTCAAATGTCTCCTATCCAAAATGGAGCAGTCATTTTTTTTATAAAGAATAAGCTATGTCTAGCCAGACTAAAATAATGCCCGTGCAATTTGATGAGCATGAATGTCATGTAACGGAAATTTATTTTCCTTCCAACACAGCACAAGACATATCTATCAAACAAACGGTATATAGTCTGCAGGATCATAGGTATCAGCATACACCACTGCATGATGGTAAGTATATATATATAGTATATATATACAGATGTATATAGAAATACTTCTTATATAGTATTACTATACATAATTGTTTTAATAGTGAGCTCAATGCCAGAGCAACTAGCAAAAAAATCTGTGAATTCACTTCTTCATTGCATTAAATGGTAGTTTCAATTATAAGCCATAAAATTCCCTTTTAAATTCAGTATTGTGTACTTTACAGTTGAACTTTTTTTCGTCTAAGAATGCCAAAATCCTTTACCTTAAAAAAAAAAATTCAAATCCTGCTGTGAAGTAATAGTGATGTCATCCTCACTTTAGAGGAAGATAAAGATTAAATGACTTAATGTTTGGGTCTCAAATGAAGATTTTAAGTAGTCAAGATTACATTATACTTCTCAGGGTCCTATTGCCAGTCTTAACCACACAACCTTTTTTTCCTTTCAGGCACATCCCAAAATCATCGGTCTACATTTTGCTCTAAATTACAATACTGTAAATACAAGACAAGTCCATCCTTGGAAACAACACAGGAAAGAGACATGATTTAGAGTGCTGCTACTCTGCTGTAAATGGAAGCAAAATCTGATTTGTTTGCTTGTAGCTGCTAAGAAAGGAGTAAGACTTCTGGAATACTAAAGTTGTATGAAGTTCAAACACAGGCTTTAAAGTAACTGCCAGTCACACCTACATTTCTATCCGAACTCTTTCTTTTCCTTTAGCTTCAGCTGCAATTTGTTACTTTAAGTATCAAAGATAGAGCATTTTGGATAAAAGCGCTTAAGCAGTTGCACTACAGAATGCTTCTGCTATCAGCTAAAAGAGAAAAAAACTGCAATTTAGTTAAGAGACCGTTATATTTTTAAAGGAAATCAGTTTTAAAGTAGCACACTAGGAAATTGTTGATTATTCTTTCAAGCACACCCCCTTCTGGCACATAGCTTAACTTTTTCATATAACTGAGCTATTTTTATCTTTATTCTAGATCAGAAATGCTGCACAAGTGTAGTCTGAAGAGAAAAATAACATTTTAAAAGGAAAAAATGCATTAAGGAATGCAGATAGATAAAAATTACATGCACAGTACTGGGGAAGGATAAAATGACTGCAATAGGCTTCATCACATTTACTGTGTAGTCAGGCTGAGTAAAGGGTAGAATAGGAAGAGTGGCAACTCTGTGCCCTTGAGACATGTTAAACTTACTGACTAACAGTTATTGTATCTTTAATACATATTAATATACATTGAATACATAGACCTTCTTGTTAAAAATCACTATAATATTTGTTATGTCAGCCAAAATGAACGTACTGGCGGGATTATGCTCAGATGATGAAGCTGCATCTGCAGTCAACAAAAAAAATGTTTGGAAGACAGTCCAGCTTTTAAGTCAATGCTTGCTTCTTCTGAAATGCCCAAACTTTAACTCAACATTTTGGTTAAAACAACTCCAGCATAACTCTTAGCACCTTGGATTACACTGTGAGCAGGACCAAAGCCTATAGCACACCACAGAAAACATTCATGACTTCAGCAGACATAGAAGTATGTACTGTATAGCTCATTTGCTGCTTGACTAAGATCTCTATAGATGGCTATTCTTACACTAGGGTCACAGCAACTGGATTATAAGAAGGATTCAATAGTTGTAAAGGTAAGTAAAAAAAAAACCAAACAGGAATGAGATTTAGTAGTATAAAGTCTTTGCATGAAGACTGGTAAGAATTTCAGACTTAAACTTGAAGGAATCAATTGGTAGTAGTGCAAAAGGAAGGAGAAGGAAGACGAGAGTGATAGAGAAGAAAAGTATGAATTTTGGATGTTTCATGAGTTATTTACAAGATCCTGGAATCATGACCTCTAGAATATTACATACTAGTCTGGCCACTCATACCCAGGAAAGATGAGCTCAAACGGAAGTTATAGGGAAAAATGATAAATAGAATTACCCAGGGAATGGGAAGGCCATTTTACAAGAGAGGACCCAGTTTGCTTGGGCTTGTAAAAGATATTTGATGAGGGAGAACGATGAAGTAAATAAACTTTGGCTGGGATTTCTACGAATACATCCAGATACGGAGATACTGAAACATTCTGCCAAAAAATGAGTTGTTGGAGACATGAGATCTTTAAAACAGTTTCAAGATTAAATACAGTAAGTTTTTTTTTTAAAGTGTTTATCTGATACTCTTCCTGGAATGGAACATGTCCTGATCTTGCAGAAGATCCTTTGATTCTCTCATGGAGCAGTTATCTAAATATCTGCCTCATAGGATATGCATTTCCCCCTACAAAGGTAGCAACAATTAGTTGCTTGAGATAAGGAAGAAACTTCTGCTCAGAGTGCTTGTGTGAGCACATATGCCCCTCCCCTGCCCAGCCTGACTTTTATCTCCCATAACCCTGCCCAAGCAATAACCACCCGTGGTGGTCATAATGGGTGCGTCTGGTCACGATGGCTCAGAGTGCATTCAGGGGAGACAGGCAACAACAGGTTAACCTGATCACTGTGCCTACCTAACCACAGTACTGATACTGTGGTTGGTATGCCAATGAGACTATGAGTCAATCATCTTACCCCTATAAATAGTGAATAACTCAAAAGCCCTTTGAGCTCTCCTGCAGGGCAGCAGGCTGCATGCCAGCATCTTCCCTTGGGTAGGGATGCCTCTCAAGGTTACTCCTCAAGCTTGAGAGATTCCTTGCCACAACAGATCCTTGGTAAGAGACTAATAGCTTGATAAACTTTGATGCTTCACTAAGAGGATATCTTAGATTAATTGTGCACATATAATCCTTTAGACATACACCACTGACCACGTCTGGGACTAAGACTGGATCCAGCCACACCTAGACTCCTCTCTGAGGAGGGGTTTAGAAAGCACAGGGGTCCTTCTCTGAACCTCATGACTCAACAGTAGGGTCTTGCTGACAGTTTTGTAGCAAGTGTACCTTGCCATCAAATCCTGTTGAACCAGTTTCATTTACTATCAAATTTTGTTAAATCGCTGTTTTATATCACTATATATATTGCTACTTCTCTCTTATGAGTGAAATGCATCACTCCATTTGTGACATCTTATCCTATAACTAATCATCTTCAGCATTTCTCACATCCCCTGGGACTGCATATAGGAAGAGTTAAAGGAACAGAATAGACGGACCATTAGTTTTATTGAGCCCAGGGCTCAACAGCTATTTTTACAGAGAAATCAATCCTCTGACCCGTTATTTTAACTTTTTATAACTGTTTTTTCATGTGAAACTAAGCAAGAGGGTGATATGGGACGGCTTCCCCCTCTCTCATAGTACTATTTGCAGACAAATCTCTAACCATCCCAATACTCAACGTTGGATAGACTTCTCATTGGAAATATGAATTCCTGGAGCTGTGCAAAATTACAGAAAATGGTTAGAACTGTAATAAAAGACAGCCGTTTCTTACCTTTTTGATGATATTCTGTACAGCTAAGCACTGAAATTCTGATTTCACTATGCTATTATTCCCTCATTTTCTGGAAGATAACGTACAATCAAGTTCTAACAGCAAATGGTTGTTATGCAATACAGGCTGAATATTTTTCTGAGACTTTTCCAGTCCTTTTTTTTTTCTTTTTTTTTTTTTTTCAAATGCGTGAGCAAGTCTTCCTCCACCTTCCACATGGAAGTTTCCAACTCATGTTCCAGCCTGCTTTCTCACTATCTTTTGCTGAATCATAATCATTTCCAAAGAAAGAAAATCATGCATCCAGCAGCAGGTGCAAACCAAGTCTAAAGATTTCTGTTTGTTTCTTAGAAGCTATAATTCCATAGTAGCATTTCCAATCACATACCCAAAGAGTATCAGCAGGAGAACAGTGGCTGCCAAGTTTTTTCGGAAAGTGAAGGCTGATAGCTGGAAGGCACTAATAACACCAACACACAGGGTGACTGGAACCATGTAAAACAGCTAGAAACAGAAGAAAAAAGGCACTTAGCAGGTGAACATCTCTTACTGGTTTTGCTTAATTAGCATAGAAGGGCTCTACAAATTAACTTTTCCATATTTGCATTATAATTACACTATAAATTAGGAAGAATTAGGCAGAAGAGCTCTGAGATTTCATAGTCCTCACTTGCTGTGAAACTGCCCCTCTTACACCATACACACGAAACACGCTGACAAAATAAAATCTGCCTACAGAATATTCCCCTTAATTCCATTTCTATTGACCTTTCCAATACATCCATTTAACAAGCTAACTCTTCCAGCTAATGAATCCGTATGGGACTATTGCTCCAAAACATCAAATTACACTATGAATACAGAGTCTTGGATTCAGAAATAGCAGTTTCACTGATTGGTGCTTCAGTCATAGGAGAATAGTAAGGATACAATTTTAAAAGAGACTTTAATGAAGGACCATGTGTGCTGATGAAGCAAATGACAACTTTTAATGGGAACAGACATAATATTTAGAAGAGTTACAGCCATTAGGCAGCAGGGAAATCAGTTTCTCTGTCTTGACATAATGGTAACCAAATACTTAAGGGGGGAAGGATGTGATTGGTACAAGGGATTCATCTCCAAGTATTCAAGAGAGACAGGTTCTGCTTGCAACTAGCAACAGCAAGATGTGAAAATCTGTGCTCAGTTCCTCTCAGTGTCTGCCTGCTCTGTGCTTTGAGGCTGAGCTCATTAGGGCAGTGACTGCCTCCATTTCTACTTATATAATATTTAACCTTAACTGAGATTCTGAGATGCAACTCCAATAGAGGCAACAAATCAAAGTCTAGCTAAATATTCAGTGTAGAAGAACAATATCCTTACTGTTAAAATTGGACTTTCATAATGAAGTACAATGCAAGCCTGTTGAAAATTAAGCCAGAGGACATCACTTTTTTGCCAATAGGAAGACAGACATTTCTTTAAGATAAGAACAATGGAGTGAAATGTTCTCATATTGTTCACACTGTACCTTACTCAATGCCATATAGAAATATCACACAATACCACTCCGCAGATTTAGTTTTCAGTTACCCCGGAGCTGTTTAACAAAATATGGTAGAGAAGTCACAAAGGATCTAAGTCCCAGTATGTTCCAACAGACCTAGGACTTTTTTTCTAGAAATAAATAAATAACTTTAAACATTAAAATCTATTAGAAGTCTTACTTGAAAGCATGGTGTGTTATAGAAGTTGGGCACGCACAAATAAAATAACTTTAATTTTGCCCCTTTGGTGACAGAAGCTTAATCTGAACAAACCTTCTATATTTGTCATGAAATTTTCTTAGCACTTATGCATTTTCCATTTCTTAAACATAGTAAAGAATATCACTCACATGTATAAATACAGTAAGAACAGCCTGATTCTCATGACAGCAATTTCATAAATCAAATACTTCTGCAGGTCTAGTAAAGATTATGCTACCAATAATACAGGACACAGCCTGTAATACTTAAAATATGTAGAGGGATTTCAAATTTGACAGTTCATATATTCATGTGTTCAGTGTCCCTAAATGATCTTGCAGCACAATTAGCATTTAAAGCAGTGTCTGTTCTTTCCCAGATCATGATTGATCATGCAGTACTGTGTTGAATTTGTGAGAACATTTTGAAAGGAAGAGATTGGCAGAAAATAATGAGGACTTGACTTTGCTGCACAAGGAGAAACTGAATGATGAAGGACTGAGCTTTTAACCAAGCCCTCTTATCTGACACAGCAGAAAAAGGAATACAAAGATTGACTGGCCAAGTAAATAACATTTGGAAAAATGTGCTCTTACTTTAAGCTTGCTCAAGTGTGAAAATCCTGATTTCAAGCATGGATGGGTGAAGCTCTAATGCTTTAGATTTGGAATAGTCTGAATGAGAACACAGAGCGTTCCAAAAATCTCTGTTCCTGACCATGCTAGTTCATGTTTGTGTTGCCTATACTAGATTCCAGCTCTTCCTTCCATGACCCCATGTGTCAAGCAAGGTGCAGAAAGTTTATATCCCTTATCCGAGGCCAGGAATCTTTTCACTTTGGAATAATCCAGATGACTCCAATTGTTCACTGTTTCCTCTGAGACCAATCTTCCAATCCAAAACGCCTTATTTGAGAAGTACAGTACAGCACCCTAGTTCTTTAAAAACAGTAATTCTATCCCTTTCCCAGAAGTAGATGACCTAATCTCAAACTCCCACCAAACACTCAACTAATATTATAGCAAGCTTTATTACAAGTGAATTGAAAAAGCCTTTCAGTAAGGGACGTATATGTATGCCTTATATATATACACACACACATAGATACATACACAAATACCTAATGGTGCAATTTTTAATTTTAGTTTTTTAAGAGTCACCTTTGAAGAAGATATCTGAAGATAATTTGTGGAATTCATGCTTAAATGGAATCTAAATGAGTTTCATTACACAGCCAATGATAGATCAGTGACTGGGCACTAGCAGTGACTTGAGAAAGTTAATTCTACTTCACGACCTTTGCTTATTGGCCTGAACAGAAATCAACTTCTCGGACTTGAATAAGGTAAGCAAAAATTCCTTTTTCATTTATCTGTGTTGGTCTAAATCCGACCTGCCAAAGTCAAGTCTCAGTGGCATTCTTGTCTTTACTTTTGATTAAAAGGGTAAGATTTAGGGAAAAATAATAATTTCTGTGATATTATCAAAAGAAGGTAAGATATTCAGGTTTGTTAATGCTCTGCATGCAGACAATACTATTTGTAATGCTAACAATGGCAGAAATTACTTTATATGAGAAAAATAAATGTTAAGGACAGAGACTTCGCCTACTTCTGATCTAGGTCATTCTGTGTATGTGAATTCATAAATAATACTTTCTACTGTCTATCTTGCCAGAAATAAAAGGTACCAATTCGGAGTATCTCTCGTATTACCTATCAACAGACAACATACAATTATGTCTTTAAAGTACCTGACTAGTGTCTTCAGGCTTCTCCAGTGATCTGAAAGATTTTTTGCCACTGGCAAGTCAAAGCACAGAAACTCCTGCTATGAACTGCTATGTGGGTGATTCTCTCTGTCTAGGCCGATTAGCCAGATCCCTTTTATTTGTAAAATAGCGTAGGTACCTAAAGCTAGCATATGCTTTACCTTACAATTCAGCACAATCCCTCTCTTAAAGCATTTTATCTGACAGTATTAAAAGTAGAAATGGTGTTCCAATGCTTGTTAACATGACATCCAAGAGCTGTTGCTCTGCACAATTCAAACCTTATTCACGTGTTTTGTAACCGTATTTCCTTTTCCTCTTTTATGACAAGCTACTTAGAAATTTACACTTGAACACATGCTTCCCCACATTATACATACCATATCACAGCAGAAGTTAGCAAGCCAGTAAGTTTTGTAACCCAGGCCTGTGATGTGCTGCAAGCGTTTTGTGCCAGATACTCTGTCTCTCACTATGGCACTTCCAATGGATGCGGTGAGGATAGAGAAACCCAGCATGATACACAGTGCTACCCCACACTGACGAACGTTCTCCATTCTAGGGTAAAAGGCAAAAATTAAAACACAGCGGGCAAAAATAGCTCACCATACCCCAACATTTTCAAGGCCAACTTCCTACCAAAACAACACTAGACATTAGGACCTTCATCCTGCTGCAAACACCATGTTTGTACACTGTCAACATTTAATTAGAAAACAGGAGCAAGATGATGTGTTAAGTTACAAAACTATATGTGAGTTACAGAACCCAGTGTGTGTTTAAAGTCTGAATAGTAAAGTGAAGCTTTTGCAAATATTTCCCCCTCTAGAGAAAATTAAAATTGAAAAACTCGACAATAATTTTAAGCAGTTAACCTCTTTGAAAATATCATGACCTGCTCACAAACACCCTGTAAAGCGTAGTCAGCGTAAAATCAGTATTTTTCTCTACAAAATAATGCAACTATATCTGATATAAACAGTAGACTTGACATATAAACACCAGACTAGACAAAATGCTGCAGTCAGTAGAACTGAATTGCATCTATCAAGTCATAACATCTACGGCATACTACATACATGTTTATTGAATTAATTGTTTCATTTGTCTGCTCATTGCAGCTATTATATATTTTAAGAGTTTGCTCACATTTTGTCCTCATCCAGCAAGGCTCCACCATATGGTTGGCTGTAGAGTGTGATCCCTATGAAATGAAAAATAAATTATGAAAGACTAAATGCTACATCAGGACTTCAAGTTCTAGAGCACACTGTTGACCCCTTATTACACAAGATGAATGAAAAGGCTAAATACTCATAAGGAACAGAATGAGGTCAACCACCAAGCTGACAAACCAAATACTGTCTCCTGCTCAGTGATTCCCAGAGTCTGATTCCACCAAAATCTAATGAATAAACATATGTAATGGCTGCTTTTCTGCATTCTGAACTGCAGGAATGGGTTCAACAATGTTGTATATTGCTGTAGGATCCCCATCACAGAAGAGACTAAGTACAAAAAAAGTATTATTTTTTCACATACCTAATCTTCGGGAGTAAGGTAGTTTGTTACTGAAATTTATATACTTGGAATTTTATCATTGCTAAAAACATTTTTAGATTGTTGATGTTTTGCAGAGAAAAACTGCAGCTAAGTTCACAAAAAATAGGCATACTCTAGATTGAATCTGTAGAGCTTTAAATTAAAAAGATATCCAGTTTGGGGGACCAAGAAAACTCCTGAGTAGGCAATACATTCTTAGGCTTATTTTGGTTCTTGGTACAACCAGCCTGTAAAGATCTAACAAACTGAACTTGGAACTGGAAGGTAGTTTATGGACAAAAACTGTAGCTTTTTTGCTTTTTTCTTTTCAAGCAAAAGAAGAAAAATTGGGGGGGTGGGGGGAGCACAAAAATTTGTCAGTGCAAAAGTGGCTGTCCAACGGCTTTTGATGCTGTTCCTGACTTATTTCTACGTGTGCACTTGATAGGTGTGCCAGCTGTAAGGTTAACACCAACTGGCAATTCTTGCAGTGATAGCAAACCAGCACTATTTGAATAGAGTATCTAAAATAAATCTACAGCGTTACCAATTAAAAAATAAAAATAAAAAAACCCCATCCTAATGGCAATTATAATCTTCCCAGTATCTTTGGTAAAGAAATAAATTGTTGGTAGCCTTAGATGGACTCTGCAGGGTGCCACTTAATTGAACACATTTTGTCATATTTTATTAGAGTCCAGCTGTATAAAGATAAAAATTGTCTTTGCTTCCGTAACAGGTGCAAGCTGACCAAGAATATCTATACATATATTTTTGCCCCTTTAATTTTTCATTCCTCATCTTCAAACCACAGTAATCTAAAACTCACAATATCACTGTGGGGTAAAAGGCTGAACAACAGAGAATGATGATTAGCTCGCACACAAAACTAGTACAAGGTAAAGATCTTTCAAATACAGTTAAAAGCTGTACACTGAAGCCCAATGGTAGTTAGCAAATCAAAAGAAGATACAAGCCGATAAGGTCTTGATTCATCACTAGTAGATACGTGTGCTATTTGCAGAAGTCTTTCATGTCATTTGCCTAGAGGGACTGTTCAAAGTTTTCCTTGGTTTTTCTTTTACACCATTAATTTTTTAAACAATAGCTGCTATTTGTTCTGAAGCAAAAAACCAGCATATCATAAAAAACTATTTTTTCCCATTGGATCCAAGTATTAGCCAAAATTCCATCTATGTAAAGGAAAAGTAGCATGAAAGAAAAAGCTTCTTCCCTAAAAATTTTTTTCTATGCTTTTACAATGGTTGAATAAAGATGTGCATATCAGAAGAACGTCTTTACTTCATATATATATATAGGATTCCCATTGAATTAGAAACTAGTAGCCAAAAATAAAATTAAGCCAGATTTTTACCATACAGACAAACTGAAACCAATCTGAACTTATTTTCAGATTTGGTTAGGGAAAAAAAAAAATAAATCTGATTTTCAGTCTTAATCTAATTACAGTGGAGGAAAGATGGGAATCCTGAAAATTTCAGAAGCACTAAACCAAGAACTTAACAACATGAAATGTGCTTCTTGTACTCATTATGGCTCAGTTAAATTGGAAAAGAGCAGAAATATGTCTTCCAGGCATCCCATTTTATGGCCATGAGCCAAGTTCTAGTTATAGAGGCTTTTCCCATGATTGTCAAGGTCTTGCCTTCGTGATCAAGAATTTGAATGCTCTAACCGTGCTGTCTTCCCCCAAGTTTCAGACGACAGAAATCCTACAGTAAAATTGCTCCAGCTCAGGTTAGCATTTTTAGACATTGCAAATCTTAAAATACTGGCCATGATTGGGAAATGCCAAGACTTGGAGACCTATAGGTCCTACTGACTCACATCCCTTTTCCCAGAACTGTGACACAGGTCAACCTGTCGTATGGGACTGGTAGAGAATTATTGCCCATAAAGTGCCCAGAACTAGGGCAGTTTACCAGGAATTCAGGAAGGTTCTCCACTGTATTCCATGAATTAATCCAGGCTGATCTGAACCGTATCTTACTGTCCTACTGCTATCAATTATCTGCTGTATTCAGTGAGAAGCACATGCAGTAGTGAAAACAGAGCTATGAGTTGCTTGTGCAATTTACATGTACAAATTAATTCATGCTCATAAACATCGGTTTACCCACTTGTATGTTTTGAGAACCTAGTCAACGAATTTTATAGGAGATCACCTGCACTGCTGAAACTGGGTTTTAAAAAGACCTACATGGAATTAATGAAACATGCAAAACACAAAGACAAAAATGAGATCAAATATTTTACTAGGAATAACTTCTGCCAGGAATATTAATGTGCCTGGAAATTATCTCTCTCCTGAAATCACCATGGCCTGTCTCTACTAAGTGCACAGATCCCAAGAGGAAACCAATAAAACTTCCAGATTACTGCAGTGCTGTTAAACAAAACTCTACAGCAGTTGACTTGGGTTCCATACACAGAAATCACTGCTGTAACTTTCTAGTACAGAACAAACAGAGACTGTGAAAAAGAGATAATTGCTGGGGGAAATAAAAACCACACGACATTAAATAGCATAATGCTCCTTGCAGTCTTGTGTCATACAATACTGAAAAAAAAATTGCACTGAATTAATTTCCCTCAATGCAAGAGTCCCCAAAAGTAATTGCTCTTCTTAAAGGTAGTAACCATTTTCTACAGTCAATTTCCATTCAAACCATGTAGATGAAACAAAGGATTGCATTTTTGAAAATTTACACACACAGCTGAGATTAAATTTCCCAGTGTTGCTGAGTTACAATTAACTGAAGAATGACCATGTTAAGCTAAATTCAGTTCTGTGTTAGAGTTCAAAATTCAATCAATTTATTAAATATAATACTTGCCTCATTCATTATTGTAATTTTTTTCAGTTAGTCTAGAGCATGAGGATCTTCTGCATTTGCTACATTTTCTAGTATAATGATTTCTTCTCTACCTCCATTGTCCAAAAATATATGATAAATTTATATAAAGCTAATAAACTGGCTTGTAATTCACCTTGAACCTAAAGATAGATAGATTATAAACTGTCTTCCAATAGCAAAATAAACCAATGCATTTGATATATGCTATTTGCTAGAATATGCATTTTTTTAATAAAAACCTCTTCCGTGTACCTTTATAATCTACCTCTTCCTAAATTTCTGCTAAACGCCTAGACCATCTTTCTTTACATACATCTCTGTCCCAACAGAGCTGTTAGCATGATGTAAAATGTAACTATTGATGCTGTCTTGCCTTTATATGCCCTCATACTATGTAAAGCTGCTATAATGATAATCATTAAGTTCAAAACTAAACATCAACTTTGAGGACTTAAAATAAAAACTATAAATGACAGATAAACCAAGAAGTTCTGGATGACAAAGCTTCTATTAAACAGATGCATGTAGTGTTTATGCAATAATTTTTTTTAAGGATTGTATTTGCAAGCCTTGGGTGAACAGCCTTCAGGGCAAATTTTACAAAATCAGCATTCTCAAGGGAAAAACAAGACAGGCAATATCAAAAAATATGATATGATTCAGCTATAACTCTGCCTGCTCCTTTTCATAAATTTCTCAATATAAAATTATTTCTTCCACATCTACAGATTGCCATTATATTTTCCTGACTTAATGGAAACCAGAATTTTCCCAATTGTCCCAGAACTTCCATTATCTATGTCCTTGGCACAGAGCTGGTCACATTTTTACAGTGACAATTTAGGCTTCTTTATCGGCACAGGTGAAAATTTGTGATAGCCACCAATTCCAGTCTTTCCAAAGCCCTGCATAAGCAATTCAAGAACAGGAAAAACTGTGACCATTAAGATCCTTATACTATATCAGAGTTTTAATGCCGTATTCAGAGAGTAATTGAACAGCATGATGCCAAGGCTTTCTTAGACCTTTAAATCTTGAAGAAGATTAAGATGAGCTTGAGAAATGAAAGGCACTATTTCCCTGATTAGAGTGGAGTGAAAAGGAGTGCATGTCAAAGAAGGAAACGTAACTGTATACATGTTAACTGATATATATGTGCATGTATACTTCTGAAAAGGAATGAAACCAGATGTCAATTCCAAAAGAGAGCACAAGTATAAGTTATTTTAGAATATATTTTCTTGGCTGGTTTTCAACTAAGAAAATTTTCTTTTTTTCCTCAGTTGTTTTGCCTACAGTTAACTAGTTTTTGTATTCTTTCGTTCTTTCTTTATTTTTCTTTAGTTTTTTAAAGTAAAAGGCTCAGTCGCTATCTCAGTATTGCTCAGTGACTTATCCTTACACAACTGAAAAACAAGGGCATTTTTACCAGTCCTGCAAGCTACATTAGTAAGGAAAAAAAAGAAGAGAAGTAGCCACAGCTTTACAGTTTAATTATAAATTGCATGAATAATCCAGTTTTGGGAGAGGTGGAAAGAGTATTTACATTGGAAATGCCACTAGGAGCTCCATGCTACATGCTTAATAGTAAAAGAGGCAATAAACAATTGTACCCTCTTCACCTTCTCCATGATTTCCCCTTAGTATTCGCCTTTCCAGGCTGCACAAACCTACTCATTTCCTTACATTGCTCTTCATTAAAGTAGTTTTAGATTCTGATATGTTTAAAAGGCATCCCTAACCTGATGAAATAAATTCTATATGAAAACTTATAAGTATTACAACATTCTCTAGACTAAAATACTATCCCTTTCCATTCTGGATAGGACAGTTCACAGGAAAAAGGAAAACGCACCCACATTACAGATATTTGAAATGAACAGCATCTTGGCTGTAGTAGGAGAAATTCTGCACTGTTGCCATTCAGGAGCTGCACAACTCAAGACACATTTCCCCATACCAACAACTTATTAACAGTCTGCAAACTGTCCCTTCAAGAAAAAGTGCTTTATATCTTCTATTTCAAACCTAAACCACCTGACCATCTGTCAGAAGAGAAAGCAACATGTAATTTGGCATAGTCTTAGAGACTTGGAATGTTTCCTCCCTGTAGGTTATAAAAACATGAGGCACTGGTAGCCCAGTACAGCCTGCCTGTGTGCAACCTTCCACATAATCACACATTACAAAATCTGTAGTTTTGCAGTAAAAATTAGGATAGTGGCATGAAACCAGCAGTACTTTTTCAGTATAGGGTGGAGAGATCTGGAGGAAAAAAGTCTCAAGGGTCTTCAAGCTTGTATGCCATAACCATAGGCTTATCAGAGCTGCCCTTAGGCATATTTCATGGTTCTGTACGGTAGTTTGGGTTTTTCTGAGTCTGTCTTTTGGCACTCCTTTGTAAAATATCTCTTCTTTCTATCACGTAGCATGCTGAGTTTTGAGTACATAGATAAATGTGAATCTGCGCTACTAATGCTAGATATTGTAATTGTTACAGACTTGAATAGAAGACCAATCTAGGTTTCTTTATTCCAGTCATTTTATTCTGGATTAGAAGAAAATATATTAGAATAAAATAAAACAGTATGCATAACAAAAACTGAGTGCATAAATATGTGTGTGTATATATATATGCTTTTTACAAGTTCTTCTTTGTGGGCATTTTAAATTTATGACGAGCTTTCTGTTTGTATAAAATGAGACATTACTGAAAATTACAACTTATATTTTATGGAGAATTCCACAGGTAGCACCCTCATGAATGATTTATATTTTACTTTCCCCCCGTTAAGCAGACATGGTTAAGAAGGTTCCTACTAAATGCCATTTCACAGGTTCCTTTGAAAAGAGGTTTAAAGTTAAAATTTGCAAAGCAATCAGGAAACTATACAGTCACTTTCCACCAAAACTCAGCTGAAAATGGGTCTCTTGATCGCTTTAGCTCTTTTGAAGAGCTGAATCTGAAATAAATGAGAATGCTATATGAACACGTACAATGAGCCCCAGCATGAAAGGTTTTTAAAAAAAAATCAATGACTTCAAATAGACATCCTGAGATGGGGCAGCTGCATCGCACAAGGTCCTTCTATATTCATACATTTCTATTCTTTGAATAATGATGTAAGAACTTTTTTTGGCCATTGTACTTTACAGACATCATTATAGATGACTACCACTCCTTTTTTCTTTTTATAGCTTTACCCTAAAAGATAGGTAATAGTACTTCCCCTATAATTCCAGCACAATAAACACATTCCTACTCAACTGTATACAATTAGGTGTGCAAAATAACATAGCTTTAGTTGATCAGAATTTCTATCTTAAGCTTAAGCAAAAAACGTTGCCTTTAAGTTTGTTATTCCTCTTCATTAATCTCTTTTTTATTTGCTCACAATTACTTTATCTAATTGTAGAATTCAGCATTTCAGAAAGAGTTTTAAAAATATACAAACATCATTCATGTAAGCCAGAAGACTAGCCAGAGCTGAAAAGTTTTGACAAAAACCCGGTACATCTTATCTTCTCTGTTGAATAGACTTTCTCAATTTTTAAAAAATGTTTAACATCTTCATCTTCATTGCCTGTCACTGAATTTATAACCCACTAGAAAACAAAATGTATTTGGTTTCCTTTCCAGTAAGATATATGAGTTAGATTTTTTTCCACAATAGAAACACAGATTTACGTGATTATGAAACAAGAGGTGGCTATCAGCATGGTACAGAAGATGAACTATTTTCATAGAAGAAGTATTCCTGAATTGCTGTTCCAAAATAGACATCTGATCCATTAACAATGATAAACTGACGCAAATCAGTCTGGCTAACTTCTGTTGCTGTAGCTATTTACATGCACCTCCAGCTGGCACACACACCTTCAACCAACAACCACACCACTCTTCACATGAGAATTACAAGAAGCAAACATGTAACCTTCCAAGCATCCCATGGTGAAGTTTACTGATAATCACATGGGGAGGGGGGGAAAGGAGAGAGGGGGGAGGGAGATCTCACCACTTCCAAGGAAAGGATTTGAAAATTAGATTATACAATAATAAAAAGGAAGTATTTTTGATCACCAAATAATTATCATTTTGTGCTCCTTCATGCTCAAGATGATCAAGAGTCAGTAACGTGGACTGACACAAGAAAAATAATCATTTTTTTTCACAGTTTTTACTAGATAAAAATCCTTTGGGATATAAAACAGCTTCCTTCAAACTCTCATACAAAATCCTAAGTTTATACTCCCTGTATCCTCCTGACTGAAGAAAAAACATTAAGCAAAAACATTTAACCTCCTTCTCAGCTCCTTAAGAGTAAAATCTCACACAAACTGGGACCAGTACTACTGATTTCCTATGAAAGTTACCAGGTCTGTCCCTGTGAGCAAAGCAGGTAGAACTAGGCACGCTGCCTGTAATGAATCTTCCCTTCTCCAGAGAACTTGGGAGAACTCCAACTGCCTTCTTGCTCAAGAAACACCCACAGGATATAACTGCTAAGTGAAAGGGTTCCTCAGTATTTATATGACAATTTAAATAAGCTATTGACCTCTTTCAAGGTTGTTTCAATATCATAGTAGTTGCTGCTCTGTTTACACCCATGGTAAGGCTCCACCCTATTGAACTAAGCCTCTTGCAGTAAAGCAAGATTTGTCTTTTTGTGAAGGAAGGAAAGACTGTGTCCTCACTCTCCTTTTTCAAGGGTCAAATTATTTTTATGCCACTTAAAAGTAATACAGAACCACTGGTTTTGTTGACAGGAAAATGTTACCATATGAAAAAAAAAATGGCATTAATGCAAGTCAGATTTACAAAACTACATTTCTGCAACATCCTAACAAGCTTCCTGGCAGCAATTTCCAATAACATTCTAGAACTGGCCTTCCATATAAGCAGAATTTGCAAGAGGGAAAAAAAAATCAAAAAGAATAGATTTCAGTATTGAAACATAGTATGTAGTCTTCTGACTGCTAATTTACAGTGTTGCATATAACCATTTTAATAAGAAAAGCATATAAATAATTCTTCTCTGTCAGAGAAGTATCCTTAAATAAGAGATAGTTAAAAGTCAAAGTGAGCTGAGCTTAAGTTCCCCAAATAGTGGTGGAAAACTGTTTTTTTTTTTAAATAAAATATACACCTGTATTTGTCTCTACACATGTATACACACATACGCATATACATATATGTGTACACACACATACAGATCAATACGTAGATAACGACTTCTCTTTCTAGGATTTCACAGACAGGTCCCTCTGTATTATGCCTCAAGAGCATGATCAACCCATCTTTACTTCACCTCTCCAATAGATATGTACATAAATAAACTGCTTTCTAGTTCATAAATTCTACTTTTGCAGAGACATAGCCAACATATTCTGCCAGAAGATTATATAATGAGCACATATTTGTATAGATAACAATCCAAGACTTGAAATATTTATTATGCACTGTTTTGCTTCTTGTGTTTCTGTGTCATGCAACAGCATAAAATATAACATTTCCACAATCCTTGGAACAACTATAATTTTCTGCAACTGTAATCTGGATGGTATGTCCCCAATTCTCCATGACAGATGTAAAAGTAAAGGTACTTAAACATTTAAGTTCCAGAACGGGATATCTGATGCTACAGAAAACAAGCTAGCAATAGTACTATTGATGAAGTGCAGGGAAACTTGATTAAAAATTGATTTCTATTAAAAATTCTCATTAAAATACCTGATTTCCTTTCATTGAAACTTTCTGCAGGAATACATTACCTTTGACTCATTCTCATAATTCATTTCGCAAAATAAAACCCCAGCCATCTTGAAAGCAAGCATTTATTCTTTTTTCATTGACGTTCTGGAAAATATTCTTAATTAATTTCTATTTTCAGATACTCAGGATTCCTCCCCCCTTTTCAGTAATTTTCATCTTCTTTCTTCCTTCTTCATTATAAACACATTTACCGTTACAGACAACCATCCTACATTTTCAAAAACTAAAAAATTGGTCAGAAGCTATTCTTAAATTTCTCTAAATCAAACTGATTCCTCTCTAACAGAACCATAAGAACAAAAGGAACTGGAATGAACAGAAGTTAGCCTGAGCTATCAAGCCCACATTTCAAACTAGATTTCAACATCCTAAAAGTTCACTGATTCTTTGGCTGCAGCCATTTTTTTAAAAGTCAGTTTGTAAAATTTTTATTTTAACTAGTTCTTACACGGTTCAGGAATATCTGAATCAGAGAATTCAGAGGTCAAATATACTAATCTCTCTTTTGTTGTGTACAAAAGTAAGATATGCCAGCCTCTCCTGTTCCTTTAGTAACAGAATGCTATGGAACATCATGTTGCACTGTGAATTTACAAGATACTCTGGGTTTACCCTGGGTATTTACATAAGGAGACAGAGTAAAGTGACAGAGAAGTTATAAATTCATACTCTGTTGTGGATTAATCATTCCATTTAAGCAAGCCCTAGCAGTGGTTTCACAAGGACTAACATCCCAAGTATAGCAAACCAATTTACACTTATTCCACAGGAATGTCCTTTGTAAGAAACTCATAGAATGGTTTGGGTTGGAAGGGACCTTTAAAGGTCATGTAGTCCAACCCTGCAATAAGCAGGGACATCTTCAAGCAGATCAGGTTGCTCAGAGCCCCTTCCAGCCTGACCTTGAACGTTTCCAGGGACTGGGGCATCTAACGCCTCTCTGGGCAACCCGTTTCATATGGCATAGCGAGCTGTAAATTCTAATTTTATGTTGTTGTGCACTACATTCTTCACACAAATCTTGTGTTTAATTAGAAGTTCCACTATCAAATCTCCCCAAGAAATGTGTGATTCTGCAACCATACTTCATTCTATGAAAATTTTTTATACTTAAAATTATATTTGTTTATTTGAAAACTACTTTTCAAAAAATACGAAAAAAAAGATTTAAACAAAGACTATTACCGTACTGTCTCCAGTCCACATTAGGAGGCAAATTCAGCCACAGAATGAAGTTATTGAGTTCATTTAAGTAAGATGGTAGAGAATGGAAAGCTTTTTGGTTGTACCACACCTGGAAGAGAGAATAGAAATTGTGAATCACAAATGAGTTGAATCTGAATGCTGATCTGAAAGCTCCCATACCTTGAAGAACAGTATGAAGATATCTAATCCTTCTGTCATAACATTTGCTTATAGAACAAGGTGAACTAGGCAGAATAGAATCAGTTAATTTATACTGGTCTTTAAACAGAGTGCAGCAGTTTATCTTCTACTGCTGGAGCTGTACACCTATGTTAATTACTAAATAGAGATTCTCTGATTTAATGGAACACTGCGTCACTTTGCACACATTTGGTTGAACAAATAGAGGGAAAACCATACAAAAATAACATTCTCTAATTTAATTGAAAATATAAAAAGATGAGTAAAACTAGTGTTACAAGTGGAGAACATTACTGAAATTCAAAAAGGCTTATCTAAATAATACCGGCAACTGACACACAGTTTAAAATGTCTGGAATATCCTAGAAAGTGGGGAAAGAAACAATCAAGGAGACGCTGTTTACAAGGTGAGTGTGAAACTATTCCACCAAGGACAAAGATGTGTCTCCACCTTCAACAAGCAATTATCAGTGGTTTGTTAAGCATGGAGGAAATTAATACAGAAAAACTTTAAGGCAGACGAGGCAAGCCTGTCCCTGAGGAGCACAGGCAAGCAATTCTACTGTAACATATACTTTATCCTCAAATCATGCAGAATCACCGTGATTTGGTAAATGCACTCAAAATTCACACTTCCATGTACTAGAATCATTGCTGAGAGTGCAATATGTCCCAAAACCAAATAAAATATGGTTTGAGTTTTGCTTTGTCTTTGGAAATTGATTTAATTTCTATGCTTTATTACTGTTAATCATAACATCTTTGAACCTGCATTATCCTTACTGAAAACTAGGTCAAATCATTATGTATCTTTGTTTTCAGTTTAGTGACATGTTTCAAATCATCTTTGATTACTATCCATTCCTCACTCCACAGCAACCTTTCATCTCCTGTCTTTGTTTATACAGTTGAAAAATTCTGAACCTTTCCCTATTTGATATAGGCTATTTGCAAATCTGCATTTTGTACATCTTAGGTTGATGCAGGACAATTCTCACTTTTTGTCTGAATCATTCTGAATCATATTGAAAATTGCACAGTTTTTAATATAGGTCTTTCTTGCCTTGACACCTATCTTTTAGGATTTCAGTTTTCTTAGATCCTTTCTAAAATTACCATCTATACAGTTACATCTTGGAAACTTCCCTAAAGATTCTTTTCTTGTCACTCCGATGCTGTTCTTCTCTAGTGCTCTTCCACATGTATGTGCCTCTTCTTGATACCGGTGTAAAGTTCCATATATTTATTTTTTTTTTTTACTTGAAGATAATTCTTTTTTTAATGTCTTGTAGTATCCAGCTACAATCCTATTTGGACACTAGTTCCAGACTTTGACTGTTTTCCTGCCATGTTCTTCTCTATTTTTCCCAGTGCAGATTGTCTAATCTTCAGTTTCCTTCTCTTAATAACTATTTTCTTGTGATTTATTTTCCTGACTACCTACTTGTTTGGACCTCCTCATTGTACTCTGTTGTGAGGCAACGTTTCCAGCACTCTAATCATCCCTTCCATTTCCTCCCATCTATCCCATATCATGCTTTCAAACACCATTCTGAGCTCCACTGTCATTTCTCCTGTACCTCTCACCCTTGAATCTTCTTTGCCATAAGGTCTGTTAGTCATTATTTTAAAAATGAGCAGCTTTGGTCTACCACTGCTCTTGCTTGCACTAGCTTTCCTATTTTCTACCCTTCTTTATGTGATCTTCACAACTGCTTGAAATCTCAACAGCATCTCATGTCCCCACGTTCAAAGAAAAGAAAAAAGAGCAAATCCCAAACTCTTCACCTCTTTGCAAACTCATATGCAATTCCTTTGTTCTCCTGCAGTTCAGTTCTCACAAATTACTACACAAACTAGATCTCCCATTCTTTAATTAAAAAGAGAGTTCTTTAAAGAAATGAAGGGAAATTGAACCTAGGTGTCCTGAGGAAAACTGCAAATCTTTGCATTGCTGGATCTCCTGTGTAAATGGCAATCAGAGAAAGAAACATAAACAAGCAAACAAGGGTAGCCAGTCTTTTTCACATACACCCCCCACGCATTTCTTATTCTATCTTTTTAAAAAGATTTGTGCCCAATAAAAAGTTATACATGCATAATGAAACTCCACTTCATTTGTGTTCATTGTATTGAAAAAAAGGCAATTAAGAAATCAATAAAGCAAAATTCTGATGACATCCTCATTTAACCAAACTAGGGGTAAGGTCTCAAGTGTTCACAAAACACCTTAGAAATATAATGTGACCAATATTCAAATGGAAACAAAAAACCCACAATAGAGCATTGTGTGTAACAGTACATTTCAATTTCCCATACATTAATTAGAATTCTTCCTTCAAGCTACATCATGTAACTGAATCAAATCAAATTGAAGCTGGAGATTTAATTATTTATAATCTGGCAAAAGAGACATTTATGATTGTTCACTTCATCAGAAGATACCTTTAAGCTCTATTTTCTAAGCTCATGCAGCTTATTCTAAATTGACTGCAAAGGTAAAATATAAAAAAGGAAAAATATTAGTTCCAGCTGAAATATATTTCGTATTTCTTGTCTGCCACATAGGTAATTATTTACAGAAGGCAGGAAAGAGATGAGCAATGGAATAAATATATAGATTTAAATGCTTAATTCTTATTTTCGTTATTTTATCTTCTATCCATTGGTGATAAAATTCCTTCCCAAGGAAAAACACAGTCCCTCACCGCATTAGAGATGAGTTCCAAATTAGATATAAGTTCTGTAAAGACATGTTCTCCGTTATTCCGTACCATTCTTACCTGCTGTTAATATTCCAGAACAATGCTAGACACAATTTCACTAATCCATGGCCTGTAAAGAAAAAGCTAAGCACTGCTGGGCCAGATTCATGATGAGGAGGCAGAGAGAAGCACTGTAAGACTGGAGAGATATAACTTCCTCTGGACACTTACACTATTACTGTACAGTAAAGACTCAAATCCCAACTTTTGAGACTGGAGAATACTGTATAGAGATTCAGAATTTTTCAAAAATTAAATGAATCATACAATAAGTCTCTTCAAATGCAAATTTCTCATTTTCTTTCACACAAGGCTATGTAAATGGTACATTCACTGTCTCATGAACAAGCCTGAAAGGTCAAAGTAAAAGCCTGGTCATTAATTACTGAAAGGTTAATGCAATAATTTGACATTGCATCAGTTGAAATCCACTTCCAGGAGGTATTTTAGATAACACAGTGCCCTTTTTAAATCTACTCCACTATTTTCTTTGGGTCTGAAATATGAAGCTTATTCACTAACAGTGTGACTATAATTTATCCCTGAGCTCATGGCAGGTGGACCTCTATGCCAAAGGCATTTTAAAAAAAAGGACCCTGACAAAACCCACAATGCAGGCCTGTCAAAACAAGAGTCTAAAATGATTAAAGATACATGGGACAAAAACAGCAGTCAGAAAAACACATCTTATTGAAATCCTCTAGCACTTCAAGTTCCTAATGAAGGATTGATGGAACTGGAGTTCAAAGCTATAAGAAATCTGGGGGTAGAAGGGAGATCACAAATGACCAAGATGAAAATATGTAAGGTAAGGTGTATATATAAGATGAAGAGATTTTTAACAAAACCACACGCAAAAGGCATTGCAAACAGACACTGATTTTGCAAAACTAATCATGAAATTATATTGGATTGGAGAATATCTGTATGTAGTTTTAACATTTTGTCCCCAAATGGATTTTGGGATAGAGTTATTTACACTGTTCCTTCTCTTCTTCTTTTATAAGAGCAAATAAAATCTAGTTTCTATCCCCCCCCTAAAACAATTTAAAGACAGAGGCATCTTGCTTTCATATTCCAATCTGGAAAGTCCACAGCTTCCACTTAAAAAATCTGTTTTGTCTCGAATACAAAAATAGAGACCACTCACTGATAATCTTCAATACTCCAAAACTGTTGTTCCTCTACTCATTAGTGGTCCACATTTGAATGGATCTCAGAAGAACCTTTCAAAGCATTCCCAAGAAAATAAAACCCCTTGCACTGATGGTTGCCTGTTAGCCTCTAGGTCCCATCCCAAGTTTTTACAGTATGGAGATACTGTATCTTTCCAGTGCACACCAAACAGCTTCAAGGAAAAGCTCTTTATTTCAATTGTGCTTATGATAACCTTTCTTTTCCTCACTTTAGAGGTAGCTCCAGACAGAAACCACTGGCTCTGTGTACTGTTGCCATACAGTACAATCTACTGTCAAGAAGAGATTAAGGTTTCATACCCTGATTAATTTCAGCAAGGCACACTTCTGTTTCTCTGGGATAAAAATGGAAAGTTACTCATATTTGAAAAGAGGATTAAAACCACCGTGTTTGATATGCAGAAGTAACTAGTCCTAGATGCTAAATCTTTACTTTTTTTTTTTTTTGTTTTGGGTGCAGGGGGAGAAATAAAGTAGTGTAGCAAAGAGAAGTATTCTTAACAGAAACGGAAAAATTATCAATAATAACTAATTTTTGAGACATTCAATGAACTTTTGTCAATTCTGACAAAAGAAAACAAACAAACAACAAAAAAAAAAGGAATATCTGGCTTGACTACCTAACAAAAAGTTTTAAAGGTGAGCTCTGAAATAAGTTCAAAGGAAAAAAACCCAAAAGCTGTATCATTTGACTCTCATAAAACTGCTTCTCAGAACACAGGAGAATACTTCAAGAATTATGAACAGAGAAGTGGACTATTGTCATTCATCTCAGTGGCTAGTCCCTCCAAAACCACGACAACTATAATAGACAAGAGAGCTTTTCTCTCAATTTCTAAATGCAAGGATTTTATATAATAATTTATTATTTGCTAAGTGCTGTGAAGCCTGGAGCCTGAATAAATAAGCAATACATGCACACAAATGTGCACACATACATGCTAACCTTACCTTAACCAGAGGTTTAGATTTGGTGTTATTCAATTTTTTATCTTGCAGTTCAAATGCTTTCCTCCCTCCAAAAGACCAACCACCATATCTGGTAAGAGAAAATAAAGTAATAACAAGTTACCTGCCTCAAGCTTAACAGTCTTTTCTTGCAATGACAAAGTGGTAATATCTACATTAATTTTTTATTTTTCAACTGAAAGTAAAAATTCATGCCTCAGAAACCCCTTTTCTGTTAAAAAGGAGGAGCTGAATATACTCTTGAATCAGGTCAACATTATTGTTCTTTTCATGCAAAGGGATGCCCTCAGATAAGAATTTTTACTTTTTGAAAGCTGAAATCCCTGAGCAACAGGAGGGTTTGTAAGCAAGAGAGTTCATCTTAAGATGTTTATCTCTATTCTTATCACATAAGATACACTTTTTTTTTTAAAAAAATGCGTAAATGGCTAACGCTTTCTTCTTCTTGATAAAATCATACTTGGTCTAGCATTTGCACTTATGTCAAAGGCAGTGGTTGAGCTGTAAAGGCACATAAGTAAACCTCAAAATACAGCTGGTATCACAGAATATGAAGTCTTGCCAGGGGCGTACCAGCCCTTTTAATTTAAAGAAAGGATTAATTGGGGCATATCCACCTCTATTTGAATGAGTCTCTGAGGAATGGAAACTATATTGTTCATCTGATTTGCGTATGCATATACTTTTTCTTTCTCTGAGATGCTGAAATAACTCACTGTGTGGCAAGAAGTGCCAGGTTATGCCTAGAGGCAATTATCATGCAACTGCTGCAGGAAGCTCTGAGAAGTGACCATGGAGGGCGTTCCATGTTACCTTAGCCTGACTCTATGCCTTGATAACAACCATCAGTCAAAGGCAACTACCCCTTATATTCTCAGTGACATAAATCCATGCTTAGGATCAGGAAAGACTGTCGTTTTTATACACAAAGCATAAACAAAGGTTAGATATTTAAAGGTTACCTTGCTTTGTTGGAAGGCCTCACTAAATATTCTTCCACAAGGAACCCCGACAGATTATACAAAATATGTCCTTTCTTATTCTTCATGTAGGGAGCAGAGGTATTGAAACTTGGACACATCTGAAAAACAGTATATAAAAAATAAATAAAGCACTCTTAAAAACCAGTGGCACTACATATAGCCATATTTTTGAATTTTTATGTAGATTCAACTGTATTTGCCTTTCTCAGCTTTGATTATTTTTCAATAAATTATGTATGGTTTTATGTTTATAAGACATCTCAAATAATTGCATCACCTACATATTAGAACCACATTTGATTTCTCTTCCAATCCTGTCAGGGTTTTTTTGAAAACATCAAAACTTGTATATATGTTTAGAAAAGTTTACAACAATGAAAAAGGCAAGACTGCACTTGTGCCTGAAAAGAAACACAAAAAAGGCACCAGATGAATATGAGATGAAAACAAAATTCTAATTAATGTAATATGCTTCTAAAAAAATTCACTGATGGACTGCAGAGAAGAATAAATGAAGATTTTTTCTAATGATTCAGTGGGATATTCTCGCAACTAAAGAAAAGATATGATCAGATATCTCAGAAGCCTTATAAAGTACATTATGTATATCAGCTGAAAAATGTTAATTTTTATTTGACATCTCAACCCTACACAAATTAAAATTGACTCTCAGAAATTCTGGTTTTCCATAGCTCACAGATACAGGTTCTGCCTCCACTGCTAAGTTACTTCTCTCCTTTGAGCTTCCATGGTTAATGGGCCTCTCCTTGTGTGAGTTCCCATTGCCATTTTATTTAAGCTTCCTGTATTTTAAGTATATGTCTCATTAGTATTACAGGCAAATTTCTTCCTTGTCCAGCAACGTAAAAAACTAATTTCCTCCCGTCACTTTACCCAAAACTGTATTGCTATATTTTGGATGCAACTCTTACTCTAAATATTCATATCTTTATGAAGGAGGGAATTTGTTTGATAGAATGTTCCCATCCAGGGAAACGTATTTGTCACCTCAGACACAGTTTCACGTTCCTGTTTATTACTCAACCTCAGAGCAAGTCAGCAGGAAAACAAACTAGTCAAGAAACTCAGAAATTCATTATCTTTTTCAAAGTTCTTTCTTTCCTCATTGGTTGTTTTATTTTCAAATACACAATCCAAATCAAAACCAAACTCTAACAATTCTCATTTACGTGTAGATTTCCTGGTAGCTTCTATGGGCTAAGATCACCTGCCCTTCCCTTTTGAAAGCAGGCAGTCTTCTAGGTATTATGGAAGTGTTATGTTTTAACCTTGTTTTATCTGAGGTTTTTTGTAAGTAAAGTCCTATAATATATTTAAAGCAAAATTGCATCTGCTGAGAATAGCTCAGCCATCTCCGATTCATGTTATTTCAGATCAATCTGTAGCCATTTCTAGTGCATACACACACACACATCAAAATTGTGCTTTCGCTAAAGGCTTCAGATCATGTAGCCCAAACAGTAGATGAAATAGAAATTAGATTAATAGAATCATCTAATTCTATTAGATGAAACTCTTCTTCAAAAAGAAGAGTGTATTAGAGGTAATATACCCACACAATTTTTACATATGTAAGTAAATATAAAGTGACATACTTCTTGTTTAGCCACACATCCACATGAATCCTGGGGTGACATAGATTGCATCTGCCAACATGAATAATTTTTTCTAATAGGAATAAATATAAAAGGAACAACCATTAAATTAAATGAGTATATTACTTAACAGAAGATATCCACAGATTAACAAGCATATCTGGCATCTTGAACACCTTTTTAGCATTTTATCACAGTGGCAGCTGTCTCTAAATCTGCATCAATTTTACTCATTTTTATCAAAGTAGATTCACTAAAAATATTTATATGAATAAAGCAGCAACTGAGCTGCATGCCTTATGTTTGCAGCAATAAGATAACTAAAGCATGGTCACAACTCTGCATTCCTAAATTTAGAAATCTGAAATGCTTCCTAACAAGTATTGTAATTATTGTCTAACTTTTCATTCATATGGACACCAGACTTGGTCAAAATCCTCCTGAAATTACTCGGAACACTGTCACTGACTTTTAGGGGATTTGGATCAGATCTTTAACAATGAAGCCTACTTATGTACTTCACCTGGATGCCAGCTCCTTCATCAGAACTGATTTGTCACTAACCTCATGCTGTAAGAAAAGCTTTACATTACACAGAAAAGGAATATTGAATTTACAATATTTACAATTTGAAATTAAGGAAGTAGTTACATTATTCCTATTTACCCTTGTTTTGAATACATGCACGTGTGGTCCCAATCAGAGAAGTATCTCAGTAGAATCTGAGAAAGGTTTCCTAGGTTATCATCTTCAGTGCTGTTCAAAGTGGGCCGTGGGGGAAGAGGAAGGGCAAAGGAATCAAAAAAAAGAAAAAAAAACCACAAACGTGTTAATATGTCTAATTCTATTAACTTTCAGGCTCAAGATCCTACATGTTTACCAAGAAATTAAAGAACTATAAATACATGCATAGGAAACACACAAAACCAGCAAAATTTTCTCATTTCAAAAACTGCATATGAGCATGTAAAGAAAATTCAATAAAATTATGACTAAACAAATCTCAATGTCTCCCCATGGCCATCTTTCTCTTTATAAACATGCATTCCTAACAGTTAGCATGGTTTAAGTGTTTTTATGTTTCATTTATAAATTCAAAGAGCATCATGTTATGTTTATGATTATATCTAGATGTTTGTCCTGGAGAGAAAGTAATCTGTATGTGATACACATTCAATACAGAATAGTTGAGAGCTGAGCTATAGATACCGTATATTATAAATAAATAAATAAATAAATAAATGTAGTTGGTTTAAAACTCAGCATATAGAAACTAGAGGCTGAGTAAGAAGGGCACCAGGCTTTGTTAATACTGTGTGACACTTTTAAACTTGAGAATTATTTTGAGAAAATAGTTTCAGACCTAAGCAATTAGTTAAAATGAAGCATGCAAAGGCTTGTTTAAATACACTTGTGCTTTTACATGTAAGTAGCCATGACTGGTATTGAAACAGATTAGCCAGTTGAAACTGCTCCAAAGTCTTTGCCCCGTCCTTCAGAAAATCCTTTCCACAATGCATTTCTAATTTTACCTCTCCTTCATAATAATCTATACAAATCTAAACATCTGAAAAATAAACAGCTATTGTAAAAAGTAACGTATTATTCTTCCTAGAATGAAAATAGTCTTTAAAAACGAGAAGTCAAGGGTAAAGGTCCCAGAACCCTGGATATTGATGATTATAAATGAGCCCTTTACCTACCTAAAGAAGGATTCTGCATTGTCATAAAGTCTTGGTGTCAACTTGAGAGAAGGATAATCAATAGCCAGCGGCTTCACACTAAACAAGGCCATTGCCAGTGCAACAAAGAAGACAGGCAGCAGCACATTTGACAGACTTCCTCTCCAGTCTCGCCTAATGTGGTGAAACCTCTTCATCAGAAGGGCAACAATCTGTGCGAGAATGAGACGGGCTCCATGCATACTTGAGGCCCCCGTAAGTGAGACATCTGAGTGAGAAGAAAAAAACCCCTCGTGATAAACAAGGAAAATCAAACTTTCACATGCTACATTTTCAGATCTAGAACACAATAGTCTTTTGGATAGAAAAAAACAAAACTACGTAAACTTACAATGTTCTCCTGGAATAGTATAATCCCCCCCCGCCCCGCAGTGTAACTAATTAACTCTTCCTATAAGGGAAAACAGATATTCAGCTTATGCATTATCTCTATAGCTCCAAGCACACAGCTAAAGGAGTACTGAATACCTATTTTCCCATGATCCTCACACTGGTATAACCATTCTTTGTGCATTACTATGATAAACATAGCCTGTATTAGTATTAAGGTTTTGATCCACCTTGACTGAAATGAGTGGCAACTTTTCCACAGGGATTTCAATAGGAAGTCTTCAGAGTATTAAAAAGGGCATGATAGATGGTAGAGACATGGATTCTCATAGAACCATTCCCTTCAGTTCTCTGCTCTTATGGGACTGATAAAATTTTCTCATGTGTTAGTGCATTTTTCATAATCCCAGCTCATGGGCTGTCCCCCACATTCCCATGGGAGGGTGTCCATGGCTTATAAACATCTCACCAATCAGACATTTTCCTGATAGACTCTCCCTTCATTTCATTTTATTGTTCTCTGTCAGACACTTGTGAATCACACCAATCACTTTGCCTCCATTTTAGACCCTAATGCCTTCTAGGCATGTGCAGGCTATTACCAGCTTCTCTTACTTGTGGCTTTGCCAGACTGAATTTACTTCAGCCTCTTTTCTTCCTTATAGCATAGCAGTGTCTGGTAGATTTACTACCACAGGTAACTGCACTGTAGCAAGACTGAACAGCCTGTTTATTGTAGTGCTCAAAGACATACTATGCTTTATGATCGCTTGCGATTTGTCTCTTACTACCTTTCCCTTCTATATATTGAGACCACTCTAAGCAGCATTTCCTGAATAAAAATAATTGTCTATTTTGTCCATTATATGGACTCTTACTCAATATTTCTAATGCTGCCCAGCCAAGATACATCACAAGAAGATGTAACAAACCATTATATTATAAGTATATGTTTGCCTCAGGCACTTCTTTTAAAAATTATGTGTCTTTTCTAGAAAAAGCATATGATTATTGGTTAAAATTCTCATTGAGAAAGGTGTCAAATGTCTTTCTGAATCATCTTAAATTTCAGTCTTTGTGACCTTGAATTCTATCATTCCTTTGTGTTTCAGGAAATAAAAAACCAAAAATCTTGTTTATCTGTTTTGAATTTATTCTGTTTGATGGTACAGGATATGCTCTTAAATCTTGCTTTAGGAGACAGGTTATAGAAGTTTCCAATCTATCTTGTGCATAAATAATCTCAAGCATTCAGTCTCCTGTTACAAAAATCTTTATAGTCCTAACCACCATCACCACTTGCCTCAAGTCCCCTTATATTACCACTGTATCAGTCTCAAGATATATTGTATTCAACACGACTGCCTATCAGATGTGGAAACACTACTGATTTATACATGCATTCTTGTACTGATCTGCTTGTCTTCTTTATGCATCATACCATTTTGTCTGACTGCAGCCACACTGTGAAAAGTAGCCTGCATTGGGCTTTCCATAATTGACTCAATACGGCTTTCAAGATTCCCAAAGTATTAAATCACTCATAAAGAAAAAAAAAAAAAGCTAAATATTATTCCTGTGTACACCTGCCATTTAACCCTTCATGTTTCTTAATCCTACATGCATAGTCTAATTTAATTTTCTTTCAACTAGAACCTACAAAATTAATTTTTGCTTCATAAAGCTTTTAAATAATTCTCCCCCTACATTTGGTATGTATGTCAGGAAGCATAAAAGCAGCACAAATTTATGGGAAAACAGTTTCTGATTATCACTGATAATCATAAAGGCTAGAAGACAAGACCAGCTGACCTCTCTGTTATGAAGTCAATTTTTATGCAGAAAGATTATGGAAATATTCTCATTAATAATTTAGATCATAAAATTAAAAATCTGACCCAACTGTTAGAAGCTGTCTTGCTTGAATTACGATTGCAATTATCCAGAAGAAGTGCAATTACGTTCACAATTAAGTTGTACTTTCCAATTCATCCAGACTCTCCTTTGTATTATGGAAATGATTTTTGCCAGTTTCCAATTCATATAGTAAATATCTATAAACAGAGCATAAGTCCTAAAATTTGGTAATCAAGATTTTGAAAATTGTTACCTATAGACTGGTCTAGAATTAGGAGCCAAATATTTTACATCTCTAACTGGATATTAGGTGGTCTTTTTCTTCCCCTTTTTGCACTTCTAGAAAATCATATAATTATAACCTTTTTCATGGCACAATAAAATAAGAAAAACGGGCTATGCAATAACGGCCAGGAGTAGACATTTTCAATTCTGCTTCTGTCATTTTGGCATTTAGACAGGTCATTTAGAGGAGGTCCAGATTTTGGGAAGGTAATCTTGGAACTGAAATACCCTCCCAAAAAAAGTTGAGCTAGCTGACATAAAACTGGTTGCATTTGGAAGCAGTATATATTCATTAGCTTATCAGAGGTTCTGTGCCAACAACTAGTTCTAGGCCAAGCTAGTGATCTGACTTTGTTCTACATTTCAGCATATGCCATACTGGCATAGAGTCAGTGCTAGCCCACCAATCTGTGCACAGAATTCCATTAGAAGGTATAAAAATGTCCTTCGTCTTCTTCCATATTTGTTTAAATAAATATTATATTGATTTTGTTTCCAGGACGATTTTGAGAACTGATTTTCATGTAGGGCATTTGAAAAAAAGGCACTTTGATGGTGTGAGGTACAAAGGGAATGCCTCTAGTCTCTGTTCCATACTATGATTGATTCTTGCTTATCTGTAATAGGCCTATGAGCTGTCTCCATACGAAGCAGGTCAAAAAAATCTATATTTTGAGGGGAATTTTACAAGAGAAATTCCCGTCTGGCATTTTTAGATAGAAATCCTCTCATTTCCTCCAGAGTCTTTTTCATTTTATGCATTGTGAATATTTCTTCTAAAAAGTTTATTCAAATTGTTTCCATCTTAAGAATTTCCTGTCCAGAGAAGCAAACTTCAGCAAAACTTAAAAGTTACTCCTTCCCCTATACCTACTGCTTAATTCAGTTAAGTGAAATTTTTTGAAGGGAAAAAAGTTTTCCTTTAATTAACAATTCAGCTTTACATTCTGGGCCCCAGATTCCAGAATGTGATTCTGTATGGGCCTGAAGATCTTTGAGACAGAATAATAAAGATCTAGGTAACTGCAGAGTTCATCAGTAAAATCAACATATTTTAAAGCCAAAGCATTGGTGTTTGTCAAGCCAGGCAGTTGACTGACTCATCAGAGGATTTCCTTCCTTTATCTAAGACATTCTTATTGTTCAAGATTCAACATGTTCAATGTTTTAGCACACTGAAGAATACTGAAAGGACAGCATGAAGTAACTGATTCTTATTGAAAAATCAAGAAAGAACCAACATAACCAGAAAAATGTGCTGAATACTCTCGCCAAAAAAAAAGCAACACCCAAACCTCACAACCCAAAAAGCTGTCACTAGAAAAACTACCAGCAAACTTGTAAAGTAGCCTCTTTAAGCTCCATATTTTTGCATTTCCCAGAGAAATGAGTACGAACAAAAGTTAATTTGTAGGCAAGAAGTTTAGGAAGAGAACGGGGCAAACTTCATTCAAATTACCCACCCTATATTTAGAAGATAGAAAATCGTAAGTCATGTCTAAACACAGGTGCTATGATCTACCCACAGCAATGTGTAAGAGGCTGAAGAACTGGTAGGGCACCATTGTACCTAAACCTCTTAGAGCTAGGAACACCACAGTACCCTCACTCAACTGGCTGAAGAAGAGATATATCTGACCTTCACTGGCTGAATGGAAGACACAGACATATAGAGTGCTTTCGTACAGAAGGAAAAGTGTAAAACATGCAGGAGTTAGAGGACAACAAGCCTTCACCCATAAAATAATTTTCCCTACTGTTTCTTCCTGCATTGTTATCAAATCAGCGACAGAAGTGCATTCAAGCAATAACATTTGATCATGGACATTGTTGTTTGCATCCAGGATTTTCATTTAGGTTTGTTGCAAGACATTGTACATTGTACTCATATAAGGCACATAGTTAAATGGCAATGGAAGATACATTGCTAGTATCCCCCAGAAGAAAGGAAAGAAACAAGACAGAGGTATAGCAGATTTTTGTCCCCTTCCTTCCTATTCTTTTATTTTACTTTTTCAAAGAACACTATGACATAATCTGAGAAACCTATAGCACAACACACAACACAAGTCAATTTGCTATCAAGTAAATGAGCTGAAGTCTTTTGTTGTTGGAAAGGAAGAAACAATTAAAATAAGGAATTTTCCAGTCATGGTTTCACATGAAATGTGATTGATACAAACCTTTTAAGCACCAATCTAAAATGCTCCACTCCTCTTGCACACTGATGCACCTTAACCCTACCTTCCAACAGGATAGGTTTGGGATGGCTAACTAGCAAACTGAGAAATAATTAAAACCAGGACTAATTTTTGGGTACTGAATAACCCAACTGAATAGAATACATTATAGTTATCAAAATAATGAACTGAATAGAATACATTATCTAGATTCTCAACAGCTCATTAAATGGATATATTGCCTTTGCTGATATGGGCTAAGCAGTTAGAGGTGAAAATGTGGAATCACAGCTTCAACACTGCAGACATCTCGGCAGCAAATGACTACCCCAAAAAGATTGATTCCTGCCCCCTAACCTCTTCCACTTTTGTACAGATTACTAAATGAACTTGAATAGAGTCCATCTGAATCTACCTCTTCCCACAGCAGTCCAGCATCAGAGCATGCTACTGCAAAGATATACAAAATAGTCAGAACAGGAGATTTTTAGCGTAAGAAAGTTTAAGATGTTTACTCATTCTTTCCAGAGACACCATAGCCCCATCCACATTACGAATATTATCCTTCAATTTCAAGAACTTGTTCTTCTTCTAAGTTAGAAAATACTATTACCTGTATTATACAAATGTGAGCACCATTGAATGCAAACCAAGTATTTCTCAGCAATTATACAAAGTAGATAAAATCTAAAAAATTAGATACAAATTTTCCTTTCCTTTACATCTTCACAGACATCCAAGGTGATTTAAAATAGACATTATAATTCTATCACATGAAGTATTAATTTAGGTATCTGTAATGCCCATACCAAATACAAAGGTAAGCCAGCCTCTTGAATTCACATATAACTAATACTGAAATACACATAGCATTTCCTGACTGTTTTAACCTTCTATTTAACGCAAGAATACCCAGTCTCATACCACTGCAAAGTCCATTAAGCTATCTCATCACTCATATCAAAATAACAGAAAATCCTCTAAAAGTATAAAAGCCACACCATTCAATAACACCTCACGTGTGGTAATAGATAAGAATTTTAGAACAGATGTGCATGACAGCCACTCTCTATTTAAAGGGTAAATCTGGGGAAGAAAAAGAGCCTAAATGGCATTTAGCAAGTAAATATGGTAGATAGAAAGTCAGTGAACTGGGACCTCTGCTTATAATTTATGGTCATAATTTATAATCTTACCTTCCCAAACCTATTTGTCTGCTTTATCTACTCATTACATTCAGCCTTAAAAGTAGACAGCAAGCTGTCAGAGGTAGTGAGAGTCTGGGTTTTTTATCCTTACTATTTGTCCGTAGGGTGTCTGGAACAACAGGGCTTGACTTTATATTGGGTTTCCAAGGCACTGCTGCTACTAAACAGTAATAGCCAGCACAACAGCTAGGAAAAAAACACCCTAGTTGTTGCTGAAGTGTTAGCTGATGTCAAAACACTCATTGTTTTTACTACTATGAAAGTGGGTAGGCATGTAGCCATAACAGAAACTCAATTGAGTATATATTTATTTTGGAATGTAACACTTTTAGTGAATGGTACAAGCACCTACTCTGGTTATAAAAACACTGCCATAACATTCAACAAAGGGAATTAATTTTCTAGTACAAAATAGTTGGTTTTCTTCCCTTCTCTAGCCCGAAGCACACAAATAATGCACAAGCATAAGGAGATGGGAAACAATGGTACTGCCTTCCTATCCATTACCTTACAGACCCCAAAGGGAACCAAAAAGGGTTGTTACACTGACAGCCATGCTGATTTGATGAATGGCCATCTAAACTAGTCTAGTCCTGATGGAAGAGGACACACACTGGTGAATGCACTTTTCACATAATTCATAAATATCGGGTTTCATTTCTTTCTACAGCTGTAACTTTCAGTGCCTAATACAATCTCTTTTTTTACATTTCCATATTTTCTTTCGCTTTGCCCTGATTTATATCTATTCTCTACATTTTATTTGGGGTCACTGCCAGCCTAAACCATACTGAAAAAGAAGTTGGAATTAAGCCCCAACTATTTTTTAGCTTTGCATGGCAAACTCTACTGTGGCCAAAGCACCTTCATCATGATGAGATGGGCATATTCTTTGGAAACAAATAAAAGACAAATATTCAGCCAGGTGAACACAATCCTATCATGTGCTGAAAAGGAAAATTACTGTAATTTTGGGAGCCTTAATTCTCTGATTGTGAGTTTCTGCATGATTAAGTTGCAACATTAACAAATATGATAATTTCAATTTCCAGGAGATAATTTTCCAAATAGATATGCTTTTATTGTAGTACTGTCTCCCCTGCAGTGATGCACCTGCAATGAATTGCCACGTGGAGGAGGGGACAAGAGGAGGAACAGTTGAAAAGCAGGCATGGAATGGTGGTTACAAAATGAAAGACTATTTGAACCTTCTGTCTGTACTCTTTAAAAGCACAAAAGCAGAGAATTACAACCTGTCAGGATCGTCAAAAAAAGATCCCAATTGATTTCATATATGTCTGTGTGTGTGTATATATATATATATCTCAGACTTGATAGAGATAAAGAATATATTTGTACATGTGCAGGGAATCATCCATCAGATACAACTTTTGTGCTAGATTTACCTCGTATTACCTTATATGAGGCTAGAATTGTCTCATATTACAATAAGCAGCACACTTTTTGAGATCGGTTCCTTTTATTTGTAGAAGTGTAAACAATACTCAGAGAGCTATTAGAATTCAGCCCACCGGATTCAACCTGTAGGCTCAGGTTACATTTCAAGATTGAATCCAATGTAGACAATATGGCTCCAGAACTTACACTGTGTTTGGTGAAGATTTGGTGAAAGAGGAGGACAGCAATACAATCTGAATGTTCTGTCTACCACAGCACTTAACATTACATGTGAGACTTGAGACTTAATGCTAAATATCTTAGCATTTTCATGCTTAGCTAGCTTCAACCTTAGCTAGGGTCAAAGGAACTATACATTCAAACCAAGTGTTCTCATGTACTTCCCACTGGTAACTTGGTTCCCAGAAAGGGGACTTTTAAATTGCAGCTGCCCAGTTTTGTTCTGCAGGTGCCTTTTGTTACGCAGCTGCTCAGTTTGCAGTGAGTGGCCTTTGGAGGCACTGTATAAAGCACTCTGGAGCAAGCCTCTTGGAATTGTTCAGAGAACTCTCAGACAACAAATGGAGCAAACCTCTTCAGCAGGGCCAAGATTTCACCCTGATAGACAAGGAAATCCTTAGTCACTTTAACTTTTACAATTTGTGCAAGTGTTACCTTGATGTGAATGAAGTACTTAGTCTAAAATATTGCAACTGCCACAATCAAGAATATTTTTAGACACTATGTCTACTAGAATTACTCTATTAACAATAAAATCATATCAGCATTTGTGCAGGGAAACAATTCAAAACTGAAAGATAACTGCGTTCTGCAGGAGGCATGTTTTATTCAGACCCACAGCTACAGCAAACAATTGAAAAATTTATTTGATGAATAATCTCTTTCCTCAGGCATTCTGGTATCTCATAAATGGTAGTATTAACAGCTAAAAGGATCCTGATTAACAGAACCAACGGTTCCATTTTTTTCTAATGCCTCCAATGAATATGGGAACCTAGATAAACTGAAAAAATAGATCAAGACAGATAGAAAGAGAAAAAATGATATGGGTAAAAATTTCCACCTATACAAAAGTCCAACACCAGTTCTACATATCATAAATTCCCACTTACATATTTCAAATAAGGAATTAACCGGCAACAGTGTCATATACAAATCTTATCAGGGTGTCACCTTGTCACCTATGTAAGTTTATTGCATAAAAAGTTAGCAAAAAGAAGGGCCGTCCTAAGTGCTGACTGCTCAACATGCTGCCTTTCGTACTGAATCCACTTTGGATGTTGTCCCTGTAACTCCTAAACCAGTTTTTTGTTAGCTTTGAGAAATGAAACACCCGTAGTCCTGCAGAATGTTGTTAGTATCAGAGAAAACAAATGTGTGACTACTGATAATGTCTTTGTGGGCTTTTGTAACACACAAAAAAAATTTTCGTGGCGGCGCAGCGACAACAATTTCACAAAAGGAGATACTTTTGAGAAGGTATTGGACACATGAAAATCTAGTTTCATGCAGAAATACCAGCCCCAAATACAGCCTAGCAACCATAACTAAGATGTGTACCACACCTTCTACATCCGTATGCTATTTACTCATTAGATGAAGCAAGATGTTAAGAAGACTCTTTGAAGCTCTTTCCCTAAACGTTTCATTTCAGAATGAAAAGTAAGTATACTTAGTCTTGATAAGAATTTCTTCAAAAAATGGACCATATTAATATCAAATACAATTAAATTAGTTACATAATTCATGTTAAAGTATCTGTATTTGCTGGTGCAACAACATTAGCAAAGCAAAGTTGTGTTTTAAATTATTTGTGTTCATGTGTGAACATACTCATACACTATCTTCACCTATAAAAATATCTAAATATATACACACACCGGTACGCTTGGGGGGGGGAAAAAAACCTATAAAATATATACTCCATCTATAAGCTAAAGCAAGGCAAGGAACCATCAGAATTTACTTTGCATATAAAACCTAAAGACTAGCTATTAACAACAAATATTTTCTGACACCATATGTGTGACTTTGTATTAATTATCTAAGAGTGAAATTTTCCTCCTACACATCGGCCTCATATTCTGAGGGAAAAAAATAATCAGTTCATTTTGAATGTAAGAAGTAAATGCTCTTTGTGGAAAACTCCTGCTACTGAGCAACAGAAAGAACATAAGCCAAAAAGGATTTCACTACTTCAGCTAGGAAGACATTACTACAAGTGTAGCAAAAGCCACTTTAGTGTTGCACCAGGCAACCTGTTGCTATTTAACTTTCAGTTGCTTTTCAGATAACAGATGATCACATAATTCATACACAGAATACAGACTTTTGGAGATGTTGCAAATGTGAAAAATGTGGAATACCTCCAAAAGTGCAATCAGGTCATTCTCAAAAGCAGTAAGTGAACACAGAAATACTGTCTGCCAGATCTCCTAGAAGCAGAACTCTTCCTAGGAGAAGATATTAATATTCTTTTGGTTCGCCTTTTTTTTTTTTGTAAGAATTACTGAGGAATAGGAATCATTGCAACATGAAATGGAAGACAAGCAGTCCTACAGAGTGGAGAACAAGACTCCTGAATATTTCATTAAAAGACAGGATTTTAAAAATACCATGAAAGATCATAAAGGCTGTCAATACCTTTTCCTTGTCTAGAGCTGTTGTAATAGCTTCAACAAAATACAGGAACTAAAAGAAAACAACAGGAAACCTACTCTACAAAGAAGAAAAAGAAATCACTTGATCACCTATCAACAGACATCAAATTCTATTCTGTTACCTATGTGCAGAAATCAGTAGTACCTCTCACTGTAGCATATTTTCTGCAAAAGCCCTAAGCTTGTGCCAAATGCACCACGAGAAGGTACATACTTCCCTGGCTAGACTAACTGCAATTGTTAATTAACCTCTTATGAGAAGTGCTTGCCTTTAGCTTCCAGCTATTTATTTCTCTCCAATACAACCTCCAATATTAACTCTTCTGTTCCTTTTTCAAATTCTCAACTTTTCCTTAAAGACATTGAGACTTAAAGACACAGAGAGAAAAGTTGTATGTAGTATTGTAGCATCAGTCACATTAATTTCATACCGATAGTCAAAATTACCTCTTCTCATCACGTTGTAGATTAAATTGAAACATAAATATTCTTAGCCATACTGTCTTAAAATGCTTTTTCACCAGGATTAGTAGGTAACTTTCAAAGTCAATGCTTTCCAGAATATTACTACCCATTACAGAGATTTACCCAGCATTTGGTTTAATTAAAACACACTTTATTTAGAATAGATTCAGCCTTTCAAGTGATCTAACTCACTCTTTAGGACTGGTCTGACTCATTACTATTCTTCCAGTCCCCTGCAGCAGTCACTTTGTTTTTTTCATACACAAGGTTATATTTATTTCAGTATCACTGATGAAAATAATCAAAAGGCAGATTTAAAACCCAGTGAAAACTCACTGAAAGCTCTTCAGTGTGTTGTTTTGCTACTGATGACTGCTTTTTGTCAACTACAATTTCTTAATTAAATTAGCTTTCAGATGTGCTTTGTAAGTACTGTATATCATTGATCTCTTAAATCCTAACAGGAGTAATAGGAGCAATGTAACATTTTGCCCAATATCCTTCAAAATGGCTAACACCAGCTGCTTCAGAGGAAGGTTTAAGCAGCCATAAAAATTAGTTATGCATCAACCTGCTGCCGCTCCAACATTTTCCGTGGCTAACTTATCCAAGAAGTTCAAAGAGATATAAGCTGTAATAGCACTTCTGTTACTCTAGCTATTTATATGATATATATACACTAATAACCACTCTGGCTTTTTTAAACATATTACCAGAGTCTTGGTCTTCATAACCTTTCATGGCTATGAATTTCAAATTATATGTGTCACTGTATGAAAAACATAATTTTATCTGTTTTTAATTTTCTACAGTTTAGTTTCACTGTATCTCAGGTTCCAATCATATTTTATTGCCAGATCCAAAGTTGGTATCTCCCAAAATTTCTAAGATGTAGAATGCTACAAAATTAATTCATTTGGCTCTTCAGCAAGATATCTGAATATCTTAATTCTCCAGTATTGGTCCCTTAATGACCCAATAAGCCCACTGTCTAGCCACTGTCTGTCTAGCTTTCGCGTATGCTCAGAATATTGTTACTTATCCATGGTTAGCTAGTCACCTCTTAAACTTGCTCTTAGCTCTCCAGATTATTTCTGTACATATACTGCCTGCTGTAGTTTATGATAATTTTTTTGGACTCCACAGATTTGGTTTCTCCTTTGTCTCAAGGCTACTTGGCTCCAACGATTTTTTCATGCAGTCATTGCTAGCTCAATCTAACCTTTTTCTGCATGCTCTGTATACACTTACAAAACAATAACCATCAATCGTGTGCCCCAGCTGTGAAGAAATTAATTATGCACATCTGTATTATAATATATGCATGTATTATGCCTGCACCCATAGGCATTCCCTGACTTAAAAAGAAAATCTTAATTGTTCTCACCAAAAGGTGAGTTTTATTCCAAGGCTTTTGACTGGAATAAAAATAAAAATTATGAGTAAACATTTCACAAAGGAAACTTAAAGCACTAGAAATTACATGGTGTGCTTTGTATCTTTAAAGTTACCAATATTAGAATTGTTACAATTAATTTAATGAACAGATATCTACTTACCTCTCTAATATTTGCATTTAGAAAGGGTCAAATAATTCTGAGTTTATTTTATGTTATTGTGGTGCATTGACCCTGGCCAGCAGCTAAGCACCACAGAGCTGCTTGCTCACACTCCCCCTCTTCCAGCAAGATGGGGGAGACAATATGAAGAGAGAAAGCAAAAAAACTTGTGGGTCAAGATAAAGACAGTTTAAGAAGTGAACAAAAAGAAAGAAAAAATAAAACCCAACAAAAACACAAGCAATGTGAAGGCTATCACTCACCACCTCCAAGTAGACTGATGCTCATCCAGTCTGGTAGCAATGGCTACCTTCCCAAAAAAACCCTCTCCTCAGTTTTTATCGCTGAGTACAACACTATATGGAATCGAATAATCCTCTGGTCAATTTGGCTTAGCTGTCCAGGTCACATCCCCTCCCAGTTTCTTGCTCACCCTCAGCCTACTCACCACAGGGATGGGGGGACAGAATGGGAAGAAAAGAAGGCCTTAACACTGCAAGTACTCCTCAGCAACAGCCAAAACACTGGTATGTTATATAGAATCACAGAATTGCCTAGGCCAGAAGGGGCCTTTCAGATCATCTAGTCCAACCATCAACCTAACACTGACAAAAACCATCACTAAACCATGTCCCTAAGCACTACTGTTTTAGTCACAAATCCAAAACATACCACAGTAAGGGCTCTTATGAAGGAAATTAACTGCATTCCAGCCAGACCCAGTACAATAAGACCCTGTAAAACTTAACTAGTAATTATCAAAGCTCCAACTTCAGTGAAATACTGTCATATTTTGCTGAAGTGATGTCTCGCCTGTTTTTGGCATTGGTCATCGGTTTAAATTACGTACTTTTTTTTTTTTTTGCAGTTTCATTTAAGAAGGCAGATGCACACTGCTCCATTCCATGTCTACACTACAGCTTGGGAGACAAGAGACAACATTTTGATTTCTACACAATCCTGACTCCTCAAGGGCTCAGTACCAGTAAAGGATAGCCAATACCCCTGCTTGTGCTCAGATCCATGCTTTGTCAAAGCAGGTCTCTCATCAAAATTCTTTTACAAATCAAATAGCAGCATCCTGTGATCTTCTCAATAACCCAGCTGTTTGCTCTAGGGGGCTTTGAAAATTCATTTGACTACTTTGACAACAGAAAGTTTGACTGCCTTTGAATCTGTTTTCAAAGACAAAATTATACAGGTCAAGATATTGCCCATGGAGTATTCTGGTTAGCTTTGACAATGATGGATACCTTTCATGACCATTTCCCAGATCCCTTATGCCTACACTTCACAACTGTCCTTAATGATGAATGACAGTCATCTGCAATGAACGACAATATTCCCGCACTCTCATCCCCAAAGAAATAGCATTATCATCACATTTTCATGCTATAATTTATCAGACTGAAAAATAGAGAGTCTCCGATTACTAGATTCTTTATTAATGCAATAACTTGAACAAATAATATGTTATGTGTTTTGAAATGCAGATGGTAAAAGATATCAAGTTGTTAGGTACAGTATACTCTGTTTTCATTACTTTAGGAACTCTAAATCTTAGTCTCTAATGAAAATGCAATGTGGAGAAGACAGACTGTTTTGATTTGAAATTGCTTCAGATATCCTAGCTGAGCCTTGAAGAAATACACAACTGATTGTTATAAAATAAAGGGATATTCAAAGCTGTATTTTGAATGGAAGTCTTGTTCTCACCACTCATGGCAGTGGATATTTTCTTTGTTTAGTGAGGGTTTTTTGCTCTATAGGTACATCTTCACTGATTCAACAGGGACAGAAACAGTCTAGTAAAAAGGCCCTCTGGAAAAGGTTTCATCCAGTTTGCACTTTGTGAGCAAAGGTCTCATCTTAGACCACACTGATTACTCCTTACTGTGAGATCTAATTGAATTTATCTTAACAAATAACAGAAGCTAGGTTCAAAATTGTTATTTCCACTATTGCAACAACGAAAGTCCTCAGTAACAGACCAGGACCTCTCTGTGCCTATGTTCTGTAGAACCAAAACAAAAAGGACTCCATATCGATGGTTTGACATCTAACCAAAGACTATAATCTATATATAAATAATCAAATAGAAAGAAACATGGTACATGTAGAAGCGTGAGAATCCCAGGAACAATGAGAAATATCGATGAGCTTGGTGCACACTGTCATTAGAGAACTTGAGCCTTGCATTTTGCAAGGTATCACATTAGTGACTTCTAAGAAGAGTTTTTAAGGAGAACAAGCTTCCTAAGATTTAAGAAATGTTAACAAGGACACCCTCCTAGGCTTGCAGGAAAATAGAAGGCATGAAGGAACTCGTTTTGAAATTTTCTACTATGGGGGGCAACAGCTTTTTGTTTTTTTTTATTTGCACATGGATGGAGATGAAGACACCTTTCTAGTATCTTACAGAGTTTATATCTGTGGTATATCTCAACGATATTTATCCATTGTTGGTATGAGTCAAAGAGGGTAATTAGTTGCCAGGGACTGGGAGGAAGTAGTATGTTAATGCTGATGCAGTGAGACAGTGACTGTGCGCGTGTGTACACATAGTACAAGGGTGGGAAGATGACTGTGAAGTGATACAGAGGTGAATCACAGTAAACATAAAACCTACTACACAGGGCAGATCATGTCACACACACAAACACACAAAAACACAATTACCAAGTGGTAGCAGGCAGTGTTCTCCATTTACTTGTACATTCCTCAAGTTTAGGAACTTTGTGCATGTTAATCTTTGTGTTTGTCATCTTTATAAATCTGGCTGCTTCAGAGGATACCTAATTTTCTACTTACAAGTTGATTTGGCAGCATTTGCATGGTCCAGGTGTGCTGCTCGTTGAACGTAGGGCATCTTCTCTGAGTCCTGAAGTAGCTTCAGAAATACCTTCCATGAAATAGGAAAAAAATAATTTAGAATCCATTTTGTAAAAGCCACTTTTTATTTTTTTATATATATATATACTTATATATATATCTCCCAGACCATTCAGGTTGTCAGATATTAGTAGTCGCTGCTGTAGCCACCCTGCTGGAATGACTATAAAATGAGTCACGCCCTCCAGTGCAGGAATCCTGGGGATAAGAGGAAAAGAATAAATGCCGATAGCAAAAGCACCTATGCAAACCACTGTTGGCCCATGGACACTCCTATCTGCAAAGACTTTTTCAGTAGACTGGCTGCCCTTGATTGGCATTTTATGCTCCTAAGCTGTGGCGTATGTTGGAACTCGGTTACTGCAGTTTTTTTACCAAGGGCATTTTAACAGCTCCAAGTCTTTTCTGGTATTCTAGCTAGAAATCTGTGGGCACAAATGGAACTGCTACCAGATTTGTAGTTGCACCAGTAAAACTAAATATAATGTAGATTCCTACAGAATTCCTACAGAATCAAGAATCCACAGAGCTCTGGGAAGTATCCACAGATTTATGCAATCATGTGGGCATAATGGTACTGAAAGACATTTAAAGAACAATGCAATCAGGCACAGTCAACATTAACAAAGTCCTGTCTAACTAATACAATGGAGAGGACTGGGCAACAATGCACATTTCGTAGTTACGCATTATTGCATAACCTATTTTGTAGGTATGTATTAGCATGCATACCCCAAATTGAGAGAAGATGACAGGATCCTGTTACGTAAAATCAGTGATTTTACATAGCAAAAACTGAAATTTTCTTTAAGAAAAGTAACAATCTAAAAATCTACACTAGAGTAAAATTGTAAGGGCCGAATCTTCCTAAGCAAGGGAGGACACCTCAGAATGGAGTTAATGATAACATTTTAAAAAATCCCATCAGATTACTCCAACTTTATAATCATGAGATCTATTTAAATGGTGTACACGCTTTGCCAAATATGTTTGTGTTAGACCTACTATTTCTTGCTTAATTCTGTTTCTTGGTTCTATCCATATAAAGTCCTTTGAGTTTTATAGAGATTTATTTCATTTATCAGTCCCTCAGCCTTGCAGAAGCTTGGAACAGCTTTCATAGTCAGTCAATTATTAACACTCACCCTACTCAAAATGAAAAATAAAATTAATTTTTTCTTATCTTAACCTGAACTGCAATTTAAGCAGTGATCTAGGAACTTCGGAAAAAAAGAAAGAAAAGAAAAATTAACAGAAAATACAACCACCATGAGCATCTCTAGTTGAACAGCAAAAATACAACCAAGTTTTGCTTTCTCTTGATGAAAGCCTTCTCCTGCTTTCTCTTCTCTGTTTGGGTTGAGCTGCAAGACTTCGATTATAACCACAGAGCGACTTTCAGAAATCATTAAAAAAGCATTTATTTCTTCCCACAAAAGAGCCTGATATCAGTGACAACAAAAAAATTCCTTTTTCCCAAGGAGCTCATATGATAGTCAATAAAAACCAGTCAATTTGAAGTTCTTTATAGTTGTGGAAAGATATTTCTTGACTTGCTAAGGTCTGACTGTTACATAAACCTTGTTTTGCTTAGTCAATACAGTTGCCATTTAACAGTGGTTATTGATTGCATGTATTACCTGCCAACTTTCAGGGGACACTTTTGGCCATTAAGAACTGCAAGGTCAGAAAAAATTAATACCTCCTGACATTTCTTTATTAGACCCTGGAGGGAGATCCCCACTGCCCAAAGCCACATTCTAATTTGTTTCTTTGGACCTGCTTGCTGGTGGCTCCTCTGCTCACCAGTTCTGTCCAGAAACCAAAACTAAACTGAATTGACTAAAACCACAAAGGAACTGCTCCCTCTCTGGCTAGGATGAAGGCTACACTACAAAACATTGCCTGCATATACTCAGATCAGTGTCAAAATTCCTGCTGGAGTTGCAGACAGACACTTTCTACCCAGATATTCCTTCTGGGAATAAGCAATAAGTATAAGCAGGACCTTCCCCTTCTGGGAAGGGAGAGGGGTTAAAAGAGATCATCTGTCATTCATTTAGTGGCCAGCACAGCCTAAACCTTGAGCAACAAGCCTTCAAACAAATTAAACAGGAGACGGTTTAAAGGCCTGTCATTGCTCAGGGCCCCACACTGGGCTCCAATTAACTCTGTCCCAGAAGCGGAAGGGAGACAGAACAAGGGAGAGAGACTTATGGGTTGAAAAAAAAAAAAAAAACTAAAACATCTATTAATATTAAATATTAACAATAAAAAGGTAAGATAATAATATTAATAAGGAAGTAATGAAATATATACACATATATACAAAACTGATATTGAGCTCCCAGGATGATGATTGTCTCACTGGCAAGCACTGGGACCAGATACAGGGGTAGACGGGAACTGAATTCAAGAACTGAATTCAGGAACACATGAATTGGGATCAAAGGCAGAAGAACAGACAGAGTCCTCCTCGGACAGTGGCCATTGAAGAAGAGGGTTGACCACTTTGATCCCTCAGCTTTTATACTGAGCATAATGCAGATGGGATGCAATACCCTGTTGGTCAGTTTTGGGTTACCTGTCCTGTCCACTCCTCCACACTGGTGCGACCCCTCTATCTTTTCCGCTTCCAGCCCTCCATTTTGGTACATAACAAAGCGAGCTGACCTTCGCTGTTATAGCAGTAAGTATAAGCAGGAGCCTCTCTGCATACCGTTCCTTGGTATAATTATAAACATCAGACATTACCACTGCTAGAAGCAGACGCTGTCTAAAATAAATATACTGTCAATTTCAGAGAGTGCAGTCAGTTAGAAGAGGCTTAACTGAAACGTAAAATTATTGAAAAGGAAAATTGGCACAGTATCCTTTACACTGGATATCCTTGACACCGTATCCTACAGTGGCACTGTATCCTTGGCACTTCACTGCCAAGCATGGGGACCCTGTCACACCTTAGTTATCATTTCTAAAATGCATCTTCACCTGAAAGGAAAAAGTACAAAAAACAAAAGTGAATGAAAGAGAGAGAAAGCGAAGTAGGGGATAAAAGGACACACAACCAACACCTATAGACAGTCCTTTATAATCTAAAACCACTGACTGATATTTTAGTAAGATTTCTGGGACCTCCTATCCCACAAATTCCTAGGTATCCTAGGTATTTTGCAGTGGGAGTGTGTTAAATGCTTGAATTTGCAACAAGCACCTGCAAAAAGAGTAGTCAAAATTCTGAGTGGTAACATATTAAGTAATTAAAAAGCCATATAAAAGTCCCTGAAAAGTAAGCAACACATGGAATGAGGATTAGATGTCGTTAGAGCACTCAATAAAATTGAATCCCACTAGAAGCTATATAAATGTTTTAAGAATAAAATATTTCAAGGAGGTATATTGCTTTCCCTGGAAAGTTTTTGGAAAAACTCTTTGGTCATTTCAACGAACACCATTAACAGATATTTTGACACATCTTACTTTGCAAAGATGTTTCATTGGTTTTGTTCTTTTCTCAAAGCAAAACAAGAAAGCAATAAGCTTTGAAACCTCCAGAGTTGCCAAAAAGTGAAACATCATCTTCCAGAGAGCTCTCAGTATACACTGAATTTAGTTCATCTTTCTATCCTTCTTTTGGTTCTGCTAACACTCTTTGGAATACAAGCATTATAAAGTTCGCAAATGAAGATGGTTGGAAAAGATATTTAAAAGATATGTAAAGATATTTAAAACCAAAAATGAAGAAAATATAATATTAGTGAGATTTGAAAGTATCAGAAACTGATTTTGTTAGAACTTCAAGATTGCTTTGAAGTATGAATGGAAGCCTGGTTTCCCTTGAAGAGTAAAATTTTTAGAGTGTGAGCGTCCCTCAGACTGAAAAGGAATAATGGTGAGTGTATGAAAGAACAAAAAGAAAGGATAAAATAAAAATTATAACACATTTTTCCTTTAAAGTCAGAGTTCTTTGTTTCCAGATTGAATTGTTTGAATAGACTAAATAGCACTATTATGTGCTATCCATTTAGTTGCCAATGCAAAGAGGCTTTTGATAAGAAAATGGAGAATTGAGGTTGTAACAACGACTAATGATGAGATGCAGAGATGACAGAAATCACCCCAAATTAATGCATTAAGTCTTCAAGCTGAATAAGGAGGCATCAATATCTAATACCACCTTTAAAGCTTTTTTTAACCTGCAGAAAGCAACAAAAAAGCAAGCTCTCAACTCAATAACAGATGCAGCACGCTGAGGAAGCTTCCTCTTTTTCCATGAAAAATTCCCATTTACTTTACAGATGCCAGTTCTGGAAAGTCCTATGATAACCCACAGGGACGTAATCAAAAAAAAGTTCTCAATATATACATTACCTCGGAATCTATAAAGTTTGGCAGTGAACAGTATTCTTTCTTATAGCAAATTAATCACCCTATATAATTTGAAAGAAAATAGCAATCTTTCAATAAGCTTTTGATTTGCCTTAGAGAATTGTATAGCAGGTACGTAATTTATTTTATAGCATTATGTAAAATGTTTATTAAACTTGTCTAATTGAATTTTTTCCTCCTTCCTTCCCCTCCCTCCCCCCACTCACCTCTTGTCATAGCAAATGCTTGCCACACTAGCTTTATGTACTGTGGGCATTTCTAAGAGAAACACTGAAGAGATGGTTTGGTGTTTATTTTTCTTCATAAATAACTTGGTTATATAGAGCTTAACTTCAAGGGAAACCACATATTTGCTGGTAGATCATTCTTTGGACTGCAGTTTAAAAACAAATATGTAAAACCAGATCTATTATGCTTGTGCAGGGTCCTAAAAACCTATGTAGCAATTCAATATAGTTCTAAAGATGTCTCCCAGTGGAACACTTCAGGATTCAGCAGCTCCATGTGGTGGTATTCAATAAATTCCATAACAATTGTTATTTTAGGTTTACTTGCATTATTGGGGTTCTTTTTATATTTTGTCCACAGATTATGTAAGATGAACAATTCTAAACTTGCAAAACAAACCCAGAACTGCTGATGCAGTTTCAAATACCTGACCCCATTAATTCCCACATATATAGCTCACACAGCAAAAATACAATGCATAAGTGATGTCTGACAGGCCTTAAAGTGTATCATCTTCATAAAACCAAGCATCTTCCCTGGGCTATCTCATATTCCAGCTGACCACAGTACTACATCATATCATTTCATACATTTCCAGGGAACAGATAGAGAAGGGAAAACCCCCTTTTCTATACTAAACATTTACTGCTTTATATAAAAAAATATCACTCTACAGGAATCTGCATGTCATTATTTTTGTGGGATTTTTTTCTAACATATATTAAATTTTCTGTTAGAAAACAGTCCAACCTTGCCTGTCTTTAACACTATAGGTAATCACTGGAGATATCGTTTCACAAAGTGGTACTGAATGAATTGTGCCATCAAATAAAAATAGATGTGTTTTGTGCATCAAAAAATACTGATGTCCATCTCCTGTCATCACTTGAAGAAGTGGAAAAAAATATATTTTCAAAAGGATCTATAATACAGAACTTGAACAGTGGTGGTTTAGGGAATCTTGATATTTAGAAGTTATAGTTGGGTTAAAAACAGTCCAAGGAAAATAACTTCTCATCGATGTGGCTATTTATACAGAGCTAAATTCAAAAGTGATGAAGCAGCATAACAGACTCTCTTCCTCTGGTCTGTTTGGAATACACACACGCATATATGTGTATATATGTCCATGTCTGTCTCTCTCTAGGTATACACACAAAATACTCTTTAGAGATTTCCCCACACAGTTTTGCTAAGCCCTAAGCTTTAGAACTTTGTAAGTCAGTCAGAGAGTATTCTCAGCAAATTTTTTTCCATCCCAAGAGCTACCTGAACTGAACTTCCAGCCTTGCAAATTCCAAGCTCATTCCAGTGCTAGAGATCCAGGACAACAGTGGTTCTCATTAAGTCAATGACACATTAAATTTTCCTTAAGTAAATGTAGAAACAAACATTTAAGAGTTACACAGTTCCTCACTCTTCACATCAGAACCTTTAAATCAGAAAAAAGTTGTACTAGAGTGGGTGCTGAAATTTACAGAAAAAGTATAAAGTATTTTGCTGGAGATTACTTTATTATTTTTTAAGAAACCTGCTTCTAGCAAGAAACTGTTCTGAATTATGAAAGATACAATAAGAGTAGCTGGAAGCTAATACAGGATCCTCTAACCAAAAAAATGCCATTACGCAGCAAAATTAGAAATACCTCTTCCAAAGTGGTGTCAGAAATGCCATAGCCAGTCACATGTAGATGATGAAGGCTTTGATCTAAAGCCTGGAAAAGACCTTTAAATGAGGTCTTATCTGCCCTTTCTGGAATCACGTATGTCAGCTCAGTCCCATTGTTCTCTTTCAAGAAGGCTTCTGGGATGTGGGTCTGTACCAAAGATGTGACCCGAAAAATATGCTCAGGATCCTGGATTTCAAACACAGAGGGCTATAAGGAAAGAAAGATAATCATGCAAAAAAATTTAAATGTTACCAGAAGTATGGGACTTGATAGTAGAATTCATACAAGAAAATTTCCACTAATGAAACTGCACCAAAGCTGGACGCAGACACTGCTTCCCAGGAATAAAGAACAGTGAGAAAGCCCTTTTCAGCTGAGTATTGAAATTCATCATTTTCAAAGATGTCATTGTGTTCTTCTAATTAATGATACCAACCACCCAAAACCACCAAGAAAGCTGATAAAAACATGTTTTTCTAGCTCTCTAATAATCTATATCACAATTAGTTCCTGGCAGGGACATGCAGCTCCCTTAGAATATACACGGGTGCCTTGGCAGGCACTGTTAGGTTCTGTACAGTACATTTTTAGTATACCTTTTTTATGAGTGTTAGACTGTGTCCCTGGCCATATGTTTCTCTCAGATAAGAGGGAGAACCACAGCACCTCAGCTGGCCACGCTGCAGGATGGCAATGCGATCGCTGAGCACCTCTGCCTCATCAAGATGGTGAGTGGTAAAGATCAGCGTGCAACCTGCATCAGAAAGATTGGTACGTGTCTACAAAGCCTGGTTTCTAGAGAAACGCATCTTGCTTTCACAAACGTCCTTTAACCTTAAGGGAACATCTTTCAGGTCCCTTCAAAGCACAACTGCCAAACACAAACAAAACCTGCATTCATATTTATAGTCTGAGTTAGATTCAGGTCTAAACTTACTTTGTCTTGTATTATACAGAGTAAGCAGTATGAAACCATTACAACTTCAAGCTTTTTTAAGAGCTTAAGAGATTCCTTAAAACCGTGTAACAATAGTGTCTATTTCAATGGATCATTCACTGCGAGATATTACAGCTAATTGAGTGCTCACTGTCTGAAGAATTTGCTTCCCACAACCAGTTTTTAACTTCATGGTACTTCAAAAATTAACGTAGCAGACTGACTGATGAGTCCATTTTCATTAGACATATATATACATCTGTATACAGATATGTGCAAAATGGGAAATGAAAACCAGAAAATAATTTTGAGATGCTAATAAAAAAGAAAAAGGTAACAGAAGAGAATCTTCAGGACAGGACTCGGAACTAAATTCAATCTTCTGTTGGATGGGGCATCTTTCTGTGAGATAGCAGATAATTCTTGTAATCTCACTTGGCTGCTTTAAAGTTTCCTAAATTTGATAAAATGTTACCTCTGAAATTAATGCATTTAGTTACTGAATAGCAATACTAACATTCTGACTATCCGATTTAAATTTATTGAAACAGAATTCCAGAAAAGAAAATAAGCAGCAATTTATGTGCATAAGCTTTGTACCAGCTTTGTACTTCAGAAGAACATCCCAGATGCTACGGCGAGAACACGGATCTACTCCACTGGTGGGCTCATCTAGAACAACTGTCTTGGAGTTTCCAATAAACGAGATGGCAATTGACAGCCTCCTTTTCATTCCCCCAGAAAGGGCTCCAACAGGTTTGTACTGATGTTGGGATAGATCCACATCTTCCAGAGCTCTGAAATAGGAGTAGAGAAACAGGACCAATCTGGAAAAAGTTTTTCCAGTCACATGTTCTCTCAGAGGAGAATTACTGAAAAGTCACTGTAAATGGAAAGTGAAAAAAATACTACCTCTAACTGCTTATACAATTTGGTGACAAAAACTACTAAAATAAAATGATCTCTATTCATCAACAGTCATTAACACCTGAAATAAAAAATCTGGATAAGTATTGTGCAGGATAAGAACAGAAAATTTTGAAATTAAGTCAAATAAAGTAAATACCAGTTTGTCGAACGATTTCAGCAAACTCTAGATTATAGCCTCTTAAACCATGGTAAAGCTGGTTAGTTTCACAACTGAAACACTGCTCCAATTTTTGCAACAACATAAAGAACCTTAAAAAAATGCCTGAGTTATTAGCAAATGTGTAGTCATGTGAAGCAAATAAGGTAACACTGCTGCTTTTCTTTTTTCCCTTTTTTTTTTTTTTTCCTTTGAAGACATGTTTCTGTAAAGTAAACAGATTACCAATCCATAGGTAGAACACACCTGATCCAACCCCTGTGTTAAAGACTGGGAGATACCTGACAGACATTGCCTACCCCACCCTTGCCCTCTGATGATCTTGCATCTGAGCCATGTGAGGAAATATGCTCAATAAAGGCAGCACTGAAAAACCATCAGTTTATTTTTCATCACATTGAACATCCATACATTCACCTAAAAGCTAATTGCTATTAGCCTGGCAAGCAAGACATAAAAGGCTCAACAGTCCTAAACTACTATCCAGAATCATTTGACTGAATATGCAGTCTGTAAACCATGCCATTTACCCTGAGAGAATTTTTCATTTTTAAGAAAAGAGGTTTCTATAACTGTTCTATAGATATATATCCAGCAAAATCATTCTTAATCTCTTTAGAAGCCCTCTTAATAAAAAGCAAATTTTGTTTCATTGCTTTGTTGCTTTTCTAATTTCTCTGAAGTATTTTAAAGCATTCATTGCCTTTAAAAAAAATGATTTTTTCTTAGTAGCAAGGCCTGCAGTGTCCTGAGTATTCTTATGTGCCATTAGTGTGACAGACTGCTGCTGAAATTTAAATTCAGCAGTCTAAGTACAATAAAATACAGGATATTATTTTACATAAATTTTAACCAAACACTATGTTTGGTTTGACCTTGTTGTTCCAGAGAGTTGTTTTTGTTATTTCTAGAGAAAATGCAGTGTCCCCCACCAAAGACTTTGCATTTCAAAATTTTAAAGTTACAGGCTTTTTTAATAGCTACAAAAAAGGAAAGCTACTTTGCCACAAATGTGTCTGCATATGCCTAATTGCACACTTATGGAGAAGTCTCATCAACTTGGCATGCATTTCCATTGAAGTGTGGAAATGCACAGCCCTCCACACAGTCTAGCATGAATCAGAAGGTAAATAGAAACTATTTACATTGGCACTATTAGAAGAGCATACATTTTATTCCTAAAGTTCAGAAAATGTGGTTTGCTATTAATGAACAAGATCTCACCTTGTATAGTTTCCTAGTAGTTTAATATACATGATGCAAAAATGAAGATGTAGTCTTATACCAAAGAAGTAGCAGCCTAAAAACACTAGAAAACATTCTCAACCTGACAAGTGGCAAATCCTCTGAGGTCATGTCAGAGCTCTGACTCGTTTTTTCCATGGGATTGTTTGTTTTTAAACCCCTTCACTTATTAAACACATTTAAAGTTTGAATTTGACAAAGGAAAAAGATCGTGGCCTATTTAAAAAGACTGTAACAAGTACTGCCTTTACCTGACTTTTCTGCCTCTTCCCACTACTGCAGGTGAGGGAAAACAGGATAATAAATACATAAAGTCAGTGTTGACTTATCTGAAAACTCAGGGTGAACGCACAGCAGTTTACTTTCTATCTGCCTCTCCAGCAAGAAGGGAGGTAATGCAGACAGCATGAGGCAGGAACCACTACAGCTGCTACCAGGCTAACCATCTCCACTCCAGTCAAAACATGATTATTTGATGGTTCTGTTTACCAGGTTTTTAAACATTGACAGTTTCACTACAAATGCATTCAAGTAAAGGTTAGAAACTAAGAAATCTCTTTTCAAGGCACGATTTCAGAACATGAAGTGTGATAAAAACTCATGGGAAACCTGCAGCTTCCATTTACTTCTACTTGCAATTCTGATTTAGCACTTTCTTGTTCGAGTGGTTTACAATAGACACTACTGATTTACTTGACAGATTTCAACAAATTCAAGGAAAACTTACCCACTGACGTACTGATTCAACTGTTCCGTTGTCCAGCCAGGTGCCTTCACTGATCCATAAAGCAGCAGATGTTCTCGCACCGTTAGTATGTTGAACAGGACATCATACTGTGGGCAAACACCCAGCTCTGTCCTGATGGCAGCCAGATCAGTACGTATGTCCTTCCCATTAATAATAATGGTACCGGAGCTGGGGGGGTACTGACCAGTCAACAGTGATCTGATACAAGAAAAGAAAAAAATTGAGAAAGAAAATCAAGATGATCATATGTAATGACTGTATTACATAGCTCACACTTGGATTTCCTGAGGCAAGTCCTAGCATCCTTAAAGCAAAAGCAATTCAATTGAGTACAGTTATAGAAGCACCACTAATGATTTGGTTTTTTGGTTTTTTTAAACCAAGATCTCAACAATCTTTCATTTCCTTACTTCTAGAACAAAATCCATTTTTTCCCAACCAAATACAATAGACCATTGTTTCGTTTTTCATGTGTGTATTCTAGTTGAGGAGTAATTCCTACTTAGGTCCCATCCTGCATCACTGGTTTTATTAAAGCTGATGATAATTAAGATAAAGGTAGAAATACATAGACTTCTTAATTGAGACATTTTTAAATGTCATTTTCATTTTGTTACTTTTATTTCTGTTCAACTGGCAAGAATGGAGTCCCTTGCAGCCTCTAGGAAGAAAGCACAAAGCCCCATAAAACTCCACACTCTCCGTGTGATAGGAGTACACATGGGATGTCAGAAAAGAACGCTCTCCTGAGATGCGTTCAACTCCACAATTAGACATGCCTAGCTCCTACTTAAGCTGCTCCTGAACATGGTTTCAGTGGCACAGAAGACCCGGTTCTCTATTCGTTACATTGCTTTTGTCATAGATATATAGCCTTCACTCTCCATGTACTTTGGGGAGTTTATTAAAAATTTACTTGGAAAAAAACCAAAGGCATAGGAAAGAGTTCACAAACATTTTAAAGTGAGAAAGCATAGCAGGGATCAGAGGGGAGTGTAACAGCATTAAATGTCAGACTTACATAACTGTTGTCTTGCCAGCTCCATTAGGTCCCAAGAGAGCTGTTATCTGACCTCTGTGGAAAGTGAGGCTGAGATCTTTAACAGCAGCCTTCTGGCCATCCACGTGCTCTTTGGTGAGAGACAGCAGCACGACACCAATGGTGGCTCCTTCCATGCAAGGGCCTTTCCAACCTGGAGGTGCTGGGTCTGTATGGGGAAGAGCAGCAGATCGAGAGGGTTGCTGAATCTAAACATATGTGTGTGTATGTATATAGGGAATAACAAACGTAGTTAATCCCTGTTGCCATTTACCAAAGTCTAGAATAGATGTTAAGATGCTCCAAACTGACATAAACTCCACTGAAATCAAAGATACTACACTCATTAACATTCACTAAGAAATTGGCCTATTTGCAGTTTTAAAAAGCAACCTAAAACAGTTATGCCAAGTTGTGTGCATATCCACATACATCTCCGTGGGGTCATAAAACAGTTGTTATATTTTATTTCTAGTAGAAAAAACACTTATAATAACATTGCTTGAATCATTGTTTTATGCCCATAAGTATGAGAAAATTCTAACTGCGTGAACTACTCCATATATGCCACCCATTTTCATGCACATAGCATAGTATTAACAGGCATAGCCAGTTAATCGTCTTAATTCCCTCAGTCAATAAAGCAAAGCAGACCTCTTTGCGAAATGATTCAGAACAGCAGTCTTGTCTAAACATAATTCAATTCAACACAAGTATATACCCAGCATTTCTAACTAGCTCAGACCATATGACGCAGATCAAGTTGACTTCCTTCCTATGTCAGGAGGAAAGGTTGGCACTACTTTCCAAACATGAGCACAGTCAATCACCAGCCCCACAAATGTATTATTAACATGTAATATTTTATTGACTCATTACAACAGAGAAATCTGGCAGTGGGATTTTTTTGTTTCCTTTTAAACAAAAGCAAGCCAAATTGGAATGCTAGTCCAAAGAAAATGAAACTGTTATGGATGGGAATTACAAGAATTATCCTTTTTAATATAATACATCAAAATATAGAAAATTTATATTTATATAAAAATTATATTTGGATTTTTATTTATAAAATTTATATTTATATTTTATATTTATATTTTACATCATCATTGTCTATATAATTTAGTAAAATATAAGTAAATAAATATAAGTAAATAAATATTACAAGAAGAGAGAATTATGTTTTATATAAAATTATATAAATCAAATTAGAAACAAAAAGTGATACAATAGTTTCAAGGATTGGTTTGTTTAGTCTGTGAATGAAGAAGTTTTGTGCTCCTTTCACAATCAATTTTAAGTTTAGAGAGAACTTTTGCCAGAAGCCTTCCAGCAAGGCACTACCAGCATCTGTGACATTTTGATGTCTTTCTACCTATGAAACTCTCTTCCAGTTAACTTCTCTATCTTTTGGTCTGGAGACTAAAACCATGACCAAACTCAATTTATGCCCTTTCCTAAATTTGCAAGTACATTCTGGAACTTAAAAAATCTTGAAGTACAGAGTGAGCCTCAGACAATGTATCACGGGTAAGATTCAGAGTAAGAGCTCCAAATTCCTTGCAAGCAGTAAATTCATCACCCTAGGATTTATCCTAAGAGGAGTTCCAAGCGGATACTCAGCACCCAGGTTCTGCCAGCCCTACTCCAATCATAGTTCCATAATGCTCTTCCCTGATGCATCTTTGATTTCCAAAGTGCTTTCCACCTCCACTGAACCAACCCTTACCTGGACTATATGGAACAAATGCAGAAATCGCCTGGCAGCAAGACACTTTGCTGTTCCAAGCAAATTATCCATGAATGCATTTATCCCATTATCAGTACAATGATGCCTGATTCTTATGAAAGAGAGCAAGTTCCTTTGCATGCATGGCAGCATTATTCTCATGCAGGCAATTTGTTACCGAGCACATGATATACATCAGCTTAAGCAGAGAAGGGAGATGAACAGATCCACAGTGTTGTAGCCAATCACTTGGATGGCTTGAACCACAGACCACGCTAGTAACATTTCAGGCAGGGAGTGTTATTCGTTGCTTTCCATAGGGGTTGTGGTGAACCGAATGCAAAACATTGGTCCTTACTAAAAATGAACTTTTTCAAAGACAACCATCTCAATAAAATGGAATTGTTCCAAATTGTAGAAACTCAGACAAAACACATGCTGATAGCTTTTCCACAAATGTTTAAATAAACCTCAAGACAATGAAGTTTGCTCTACTCTAGGAGATAACAATGCATAAAACTGCTGAGGAGTTCAGCTGCTTCATCTGTACTACAGACAACTGGAGCATTTCCAAGCTACTGTAACTTCCACAACCCACAACAACCCATCACATTGTTCTAAGGCCCGAGAGGGAATGTACATTTACAAAACATGAATCATGAGAAAGTCCTTAAAGAGACCTGAGAGGGGGGAAAAAAAACCCTAAAAATACTAAATTCAATTTAAGCAAGTGAACATAGAAATAGAAGGGCAGTGATAGTATCTGGAGGCAAATTAGTTACAATAACAGTAGCTTTTTAAACAAAAGGCTAAGAAACAAAGCTAGAAAGAACAGTGATTATAAAGAGGGAAGTAAGAGATAGAGGGAATAAAGTGAACAAACTTAATTCTTCCACTGAAACAAGAAACAAATAAAAACAGCAAAGGAGAAGGAAGAAAATCAAACTGCATTAAAAAAAAAAGTTAATAAAGCATAACACTTTTCAGATTCAGTAAGAATATGAAAGGACTCAAGGAACTTCAGAAGATCCTAACAAAGCAAAGAGGCAATACAGGATGAACTCAAGAGATACCTGTTTTATGTTTTTTTAAGCATTTTCTTAAATATATGTGTACACTAGTTTTAATTGAACAATTCAAGTATTACAGGTGACAGCACAGTGAACAGTTAGTATATAACGTTTATAGTATACACTATATAATAGAGAAAGGGACAAGATCTAAACACATAATATAAGACCAAGAAATTATAAAAGCAGATTGATCAAAATCAGCACACCATTCAGAAAAGAGCTGTTATAAAAATTCTATCATGACAACGAACCTTTTTCTTGGAAGTTTTCATTGAAGAAAAACATATTAGAATTCAGATAATGTCTCTTCCTCCTCTCTGCACCACACAAGTTCTTCCAGTAGGAAAGAGTAAATGGAAAGTACCATCGGTTCTTTAATCCAAATTTTCCTAGATAACAGTTATGATAGAAACTGTTGCAAAATTTATAGCAATTTCATATTTGTTTGTAGACTACTAATGTCCTATCATTACTTACAAAGAGCTGGTTAGATCATTTTATTAGCTCAAACTCTTAGCAAAGAGTTAACAATCCTTAACAAAGTGGAAAAGAGTCATTTGTCCATAACACCATGTCCTGCCATAAAATAACCAATCCTCAGTGGAACTGTGCTTTACCCTGTCTCCAAATTAGCTTTAAAATGTAACAGAATCATACAGTTAATATGTAGGCACAGCCTAACATAATCTTGTGATCTAGAGGAAAGAAAATGCACCAAATAGCCTGCCAAGGCAAACAGCCTTATTTTTTATCATAAAAATAATCCATTTCACCAATCATTAAAGATTACTCTTCCATTATTATCTGCACAATTTACACAAATCAGCCAACATAAGAAACATTTATTGTAGCACACAACAGAAAGGGCAAAAAAATGCTCCAACACATAACCTAAACTTTGGCAGTGCCCAATTTTTCTAGATTTCGCTTACAAATCACACAATAGACTCTCTGTGTGTTTGGAGTTGCATTTCATCCACACTGAAGGGCACCTGGTAATTTAAGCTAAAGTTTGTAAAATTCAGTTGCATATTCCACACACCCCTATCTTTCAAGGCATATTTAATATTTAATTTTTATATTTTTAACACATAGTAGCTGCAAGAAAAAGTAACATATGCAAATCAGAGGAAAGGTAAATTTCAAACAGTTAGAAAGTCATTCGGCTACAATTAAAAATGCATCATCCAACTCAACAATATTTGTAAAACTTGGTTAATGAAAAAAAAAATCCCACTACTTTCTGAAAATATGCTTGAAAGTTAGTTTTCTTTATGTATTGGACTATGGACTGACTGGTAGCAAGATACAGTTACCAGGCAATTCAAATCTTTGTGATCTGAAAGTTTGGTAGTGTTCCTGGTTTTCAGCCCAAGTACAGACTTCGAAGATTCACCATTTTCACATGAAGTTTTGGTACTAGACTGAGCTCTGTTACTGTGAAGTACCAACAAATTCCTAATTCCTCATAAGCAAACAAAAGATATTTCATGCCTGACTACAAATTCTAGTCCATGTGTTAGCACTACTCAATATTTATGCATGTAGGAAGACTTTCCTAGTCCTAAGCAAGATTGTCCCTAAAGGCAATCAGGCAGTTTTGCACATCAAAACCTCAACTCAGAAAGAGAAATGTTTTTGGTTTAGTTGCATACAATGAGAAAAGCCAATTCTATCCACTGCATCCAATAACTTCTTCAAAAATGTGAAATAAGAACAACTCCATGATCTTACCAGGAATAATATTGCTAAAATACCAGCCACCTATAGAGTATAAAATGGAGTCAAAGAACATCATCCAGCATATCCATCCAAAGGTCATGTATCCTCCTTGTGCCATTGACTGGTGCACATTATTCCACTGAATTCCTGGTAGTAATAATAATAATGATTTTTTAAAGGTCATAGCTAAATTAGTACAGCACTTAAGATCACAAACACATCAACACCGCACACTTCTGGGTATTTAAGCACTGACACAAAAAATTCCATAGTTAATAACAGTAATCCTAATGAATAGAAATGAATTGCTACGCCTCTACAAGCCTCTATTTAGAACAGCGGGTGACACTGCTGCTGGGAAAATGCAAAGAAGCTGTTGTAGAAAGGGCTGTTTACAAAGTGTTAGCTGGCCCTTAATTTGGCAAAAGAAAAAGAACTATGACTGACAAAATGGGGCACTGACCTCTTCAATGAATCAAGCTTTATGCCATTCCACTGATCTTATAAAGAAATGGGTTACACAAAGTTTAAAGTCATTTCTATAATGCTAAATCTAAAACTTAAATCTGTGAATTCTAACTAACCAGCAAGTATTTTTGTGCACTGAATGTATTCGGAGGTAAACTGGAACAACAAACTCACTGAATAATTGCTTCATAAAATTATTACATTGCAGAAGGTGCAACGTTTTGCATGAGAAGGTGCAAAACTAATACTACAGAAAGCCACCATATTGCTAAATGGAAAACAAAAGTAACCAAATTGTAGATTTACAAAAAGCATTGCATTTTTTTTCTGAAAACGCTACTTTGTTTGCAGTACAGTGAGTCACGATATTATCTCTACTATTCCTTTTCTACAATTGTCAAGAAAAGCAGTTTTCCACAAAGCATGTTTTGCCCTTTCTTCAATAAAGATGAGTCATTTTGATGAAGTGTCTGGTGGGAAATTTAAGTAATATTTTCTGCAACTGTCTCTTCCACTCTTACTAACTTTTGTATCATTATGATGCTTTTTCAATACCTAGTGGTTTGTAACATCCACTGTCATCAATATTCATCTTGCTGTAGTAGTAAAAAAAGAAAGGGATTACATCCCTTTATATGCTTAGATACATAAATGCATGCCCTTTTTAGACATTTATTAATGGCCTAAACATTCATTTCTTACTTTTCTAAAGCTTTAGCATCAATAGTGGCAGCTCTTAGCTTGGGGATAGTAGGGCAACCTGTTAGAACTTTTAGCCAGTTTACAAGCATTTTTTTTGTCCCCAACACTTAAACATAATAGGGTGTTCTCATGCATTTCTGCACCTGAACCGTAGCTCAGTGGGGATTTCACCAGCTGCCTGCGAGCTTGCTACTGAGTACAAATATGTTCACATATGAGAAATGTACAAAATACTTTACAAAGTAAAGGTAATTTTTTTCTTACTTTCCAATGTATAATAATTAAATATTCATCTTAGCATTTTGTTGTGAGTGAATAACTTACACTTTTCTTGTTCTGTACAATATTGTTCTCATAAACCTCCACTGTGTTATAGACTAATCCATGTGTGAACCCGGACACATCTGCCAAGCTCAAGAGTAGCCCAACCCAATTAATAGGAAGTCAGGTAAAAATGCCAGGAGGCCTGCATGAATGAACAAGGAGCTCCTGGCAAAACTCAAACACAAAAAAGGAAGCATACAGAGGGTGGAAGCAAGGACGGATAACCTGTGAGGAATGACAAAAATATTGTTCGAGTATCCAGGGATGAAGCTGCAAAAGCTAAAATCAAAATGGAATTGAGTCTGGTCGATGATGTCAAAGACAACAAGAAGGGCTTCAATAAGTTCAATAGGTGACAAAAGGAAGACTAGGGAAAACATGGGCCCATTGCCCAACGAGACAGAGGACCTGGTTACATAGGACGTGGAAAAGGTTGAGGTACTGAACGTCACCTTTGCCTCAATGTTTACAAGCAAGTCTGGTCTCCAGAAATCCCAGGTCCCAGAGACCAAGGGAAAAGTCTGGAGGAAGGACAATGCACTTTTGGTGGAAGAGGATTGGGGCAGGGAATGCTTATGCAAACTGCACATACGTAAATCCATGGACCCTGATGGTATGGACTCAAAAGCACTGACGGACCTGGCAGATGTCATTGCAAGGCCATTCTCAATAATCTTTGATTAATCATGGAAATTGGGAGAAGTACCTGAAGACTGGAGGAAAGCAGTTATAACTCTAATCTTCAGGAAGGAGGACCTAGGGAACTACAGGCTGGTCAGCCTCATTTCACACCCTGGGAAGGTGATGGAGTAGCTAATCCTAGAAATCATTTCCAGGCACATGACAGACAAGAATATCATCAGGAGTAGCAAGCATTGCTTTCTAAGAGGAAGTTATGGTTGACAAAGTTGATTAAACTTCTACAATGAAAAGACTGGCCTGGTCAATGAGGGGAGACTAGTGGATCTTGTCTACCTGGACTTCAGTAAGGCTTCTGGCACTGTTTCCCATAAAATCCTCCTAAAGAAGTTAATGAAGTATGGGCTGGAGGAAAAGACAGTGAGGTGGATTGCAAACTGGCTGAATGACCAGGCCCAGAGTGTGGTGATCAGTGGCATGAAGTCTAGCTGAAAGCCAGTAACTATCAGCGTACTCCAGGGGCAATACTGAGTCTGATCCTGTTTAACTAATAATCTGGATAACGGAGCGGAGACGATCCTCAGCAAGTTTGCTGATGACACAAAACTGGGAGGAGTAGACGGTATGCCAGAGGGTCATGCTGCCACCCAGAGAGGACTGAACAGGCTAGCAAAACAGGTTGACAGGAACCTCATGAAGTTTAACAAGAAGTGCAAAGTCCTGTACCTGTCAAGGAACAATCCCACATACCAATATATGCTGGGGGACACCAGATAGGGGCTTTGCAGAAGAGGACCTGGGGGTCCTGGTGGACACCAAGTTGAACATGAGCCAGCAGTGTGCCCTTACCACAAAGAAAGCTGATGATATCCTGTGCTGCCTTAGGCAAAGCATTGCCAGGATGTTGAGGGAGGTGATCCTTTCTCTTTATTTAGCACTGGTGGGACCATGCCTGGAGTACTGTGTCCAGTTCTGGGCTCCCCAGTACAAGAGAAACATGGAGGTACTGCAGAGAGTCCAGTGAAGGGCCACAGAGATGATTAAGTGACTGCTGTTCTCTCCTATGAGGAAAGTCTGAGAGAGCTGGGACTGGTCAAGCTAGAGAAGAGAAAGCTCGAGGGCGATCTTATCAATTTATATAAATACCTGAAAGGAGGTTGCAAAGAAGACAGAGTGAGGCTCTTTTCAGTGATGCCCAGTGACAGGACAAGAGGCAACAGGGACAAACTGAAACACTGGAGGTACCCAGTGAACATCAGAAAACACTTTTTCACTGTGAAGGCAACTGAGCACTGGCACAGGTTGCCCAGAGAGGCTGTGGAGTCTCCAACCCTGGAAATATTGCAAAGCCATCTGAACATGACCCTGTGCAACTGGCTCCAGGTGGCCCTGCTTGAGCAATGGTGGTGGAGTAGATGACCTCCAGAGGTCCCTTCCAACCTCAAATATTTTGTGATCCTACAAAAGTCCCTGTTCATATCCTCACCAGAAAGCTGCCACTGACATCAATGAGGACTTCCAAGAAACCGCTCTAAATGCCTTGCCAAAGCTTCCTCCACTGAGCTGAGAGAAATAACACAGTCAACAAGTGAAATGATATTCAGTCAGATGCTCATCTTTAGGTAGCTCTACTGAATTTCACTCAATATAAAGTCTGAGTTTGCATCTCTAGAACAATTTCATTTGCTGAATACACTCATTCTGTCGTCTAATGGGATGTGAAGATTTTCCTCCAACCTGTATTGCAAATAGAGCCCTGCTAAGCCCACTTTAATTTACTGCTAGAAAGCAGCACAAGCTTAACTTGGTTTTCAAGTGACATTAAAAAGTTTTTTCTCCTGTTATGATCTAGCCTTTTAACACATTATTAGAGATTTGTTTCTCAGATCAAAGTGAAACCTGTTTCCAACTGTAGTTTCCGAAATAATAATTACAAAGCTTTTCCTCTAACTAGAGAGCTCACCTATTTCTTGGCCCTCAAAGAATGTAACGAAAAATACTCCTTGCCCAAAGGCAGTTGTAGACAGAAGACACTGCAACACCAGAGGAGAAACAGGATGTGAACATCAAATAAAACACATCATTAACAAGCTCCATGAAATAAAATAATTTGTAATACTAAAAGCAAGCACAAAATAAATAGACATTTGTTTCACATAGGCTAATGGTCATTATTTCCTTTTATGTTTTAACAATACTCCCCCACATACTGCAGTAGTATTTGCTCCACCTTAAAAAGTTCCACTGACCTAATTATTAATATGAGAAAGCATTATTTAACTTTATAACGAGTTATAGACCATCATAAATCTACCACAGACTGAAAAATCATAATGTATAACACTGTAAAAGCATACAAAGGAATATACTTTATGTACTAAGAGCAGTGGTCCTTGACCAGAAGTCAAGAAGAGACAGAGGCAGAAGGAACACACACACTGGGTACTATATGCTGAGACAGCTTTTTTTGTACAAGGAAATAACATTTTACTTCTAAGAAGTAACACAGTCATGCTGTATCACAAAAGCACAAAATGGAAAATGAGCAAGTTAGTGATGTAGTATAAAAAGGAAGTGTGACTGATAAGCCATGGAAAACCACTGGTGATCTCGTGAAGGCATTATTCAGTGATAAAATTCAGCAGTTTGAAAGCGAGCTGAAATAGAAGTTTATTTTATCTCCTATTTTAAAATAATGCAACTAAATAAAGTTTCTGCAGTATTTGACACAAAAGGAACACATCCTGCCAGCTGTCTGAAGAAAGAAGCATGACATAGGCTGCTATTTTGAATAAAATTCAAAATAATTCAAAAAACATTTTTGTACAGAGACATTCATGCTAATTCCCATCAACTGAGTCCCTGCCTCATACATTACTAAGGTTTCACCATCTCACTTGATGGCCTCTGCTCATCAAAAACTATTTCCTTTTTCACATGCTGCTGCCCTGTGATTTTCAGCAAATCCAGTTATATGAAGAGTTATTTTGAAATAACAGATTTTAAAGTGTGCAAGTTATCTGATGCATACTTTTCCCTCTCTGTGACCCAAAGAAGGGGAAAAAAAGGCAACAGAAAAAATAAATTAATAAAAAACAACCAAAAATTCTACCCTGTCTATTTATGCCAGAATTCTGCAGTCTTAAATCTGTGCTTACTTGAATGCAAAGAATCAATATAATTTTTCTAACTGACTGATACTGAAAGGTGTCCATTTTTTTAATAGTGTATGAATTATTCCACCAGCTTAATCTGGTATGTGACTTATTTTGAAAGAGTGAATTCATACATGTGAAATACGGTTTGCACTGTATGATGGTGATATTTGATGTCCCAATCAGGGATATAGTATGTTAAGACTGTACAGAGACATAAAACAGCCTATGGCATATATAAAACAGGAAAGGACAGGGAAGAACTGGTGCCAAAGAAACATACACCGCATATACCTGTGTAACCAGATAAACACTAGACAAATTTCTGATCTAATCCTCACTCAACAGAGAAACTATCACTAGTTTTCCTCCAAACAAATAATGACTTTCAGCATTGTGTGTGCTTGAAAGTACTCTAAAATTACAAATATTTTGAGGCAAAAACATAAAGAGTTCAACTGCCTTATATTTTCTGTAGGTTTACAAAATTTCCTTGAAAAATTATTTTATATTTCTTTGTACATTAAAAACACTTTAGCAATTCGATATCTATTAATGTGACTTATTTCCAGTGAAACACAAAAGCAAACAGAAACCTGGGGAAAAAAAATCATGGTTGGAGGAGAAAAATTAGAAAAGGAAAAGACATATTTACCATTATAATCTGGTTGGTGAAACTCAACTGGTTCTGCAAGACCAACAAAACTATGTAGGGTAAAAAACTGATCATATACACAAGACTGGCACACAGAGCTGCTGTATCAGCACTGCTAAAAAATGCTCCCAAAAAATAGCTTAACATAATAACTGTAACTCCAAAATCCAGGAGAAAAAGGAAGACGAGGAAGCCATTGCTATAAGCAAAGATACCACTTGCTTTTAAAATGATGGCCAGAGCACAGCTGCTTATTGTGAGCACAATGACATTCTCCAGAAACCAAGCAAAGAAATGAATGGCTGGATGTACACCCATTGTCTTCATATACTGCAAGACAACATAGCAAAGAAAGTTAAAGTTAGGAAATAAATTTTCTTCTTCTCTCTCTCTCTTTTTTTTTTTTTAAGCAAAACATATTGCCACCAAGACACCACCAGCTCCCCAAAGGATGTCATCTTCCCCTCAGATTATTCATCTCTTTCCCTTTTCCTGTGCTACCCCTTCTACTGCTCTCTGCTGGATGAAACCCGATTCTGAGCAGGGCCGCCTCTGAGCTTATCACATACTAATATGAGAAATCCTAGTGCTCAGGCACAACTCTCTTCTGCATAGCGTTACAGAAACAGGTGTAAGATTACCGGGTCCTCCAGTGCGGAGTTTGCCTTTTTATACTCTAAAAGTACTGAGGATATGACCAGCACTATATAAACAAATGTTTTTCCCCCAGCCTGTTGCTGAACTAAAAGTAATATGTGGATGTGTTTGTAAACCTTTACGTATTAGCATGCAAATAATAATTTAGCGAGGTATGAAGAATCACCCCCTTTTTTAAAAAAAAAAAAAAAAACACTTTTGGAAATAAGCTGATACTACTTCTGAAGTATTTTTCATAAGATGATCAAAATTAACTTTGTTAAATTGATTTAATATTTTAAAGCATTAAAAAAAAAATAAAGCTTCTCTTACAAAACAAAGGTTAGAGAATTAGATAATTTCCCAAATTAAAAAAAGCTTAATGCAACAGTAAAGACCAGTATAATTCTTAAAAAAAAAAAGTATATTTATCTGTACAGAAAATGTATCATAAAACCCTGTGTCCTTCCATATGCTTAGCATCTGCTAAGGCTAGCCATTAATGTAAGCAAATAATTGTCTCATTTTTTTCTGTCATCCTTCCTTATATTTCTGATAATTACACAGCAAATGGCAAATTTTTTACAAAAAAAATCCCATTCTAATCACAAGGACTTTTTCCAAACAACAATTTACAGTTTTCAACTTCAACTTTTATGGATCTTTTACCTGCTGCTTTTTGTCTCAGAAAAAATATTTGCACACTAAGAGGACTGATGCGTAAACAACATTGTGAATCTGAGCTGGCAGGTAAAACTAGAACCTTCTGCCCAGAGGAAACAAGTGAAAACAAAGCCAGCTGGATTATGAGTATATAAAAGTACCTCAAAGTTTAAGTTTTGTATTTCAGTACACTTTAATAAATAAATTTTATTTTCAGAGGCTAATTTGCCTCTTACCTCTTCAAGATGAATTTCTCTTTCATAAACCAGCTTGCGAACCATGCCAGCAACTGAAACCATCCATGTTAACATCATCATAAGTGGGAAAAAAAACCCTATGTTGTTCAAGAATCTATGAAAGAACATATATGCAGAGTTGTTAGCCCCCAAAGGTAAAAGTTTTTTTAGCAGAATGTTAATGGGCTAATACTAGGAATATTCTCGAACTATGCACAAAATAGGATACAACATGAGTAATAAAATTTATTCTTGTTCTAGTTAAAATTGCTTATTTTTCACGTACAACCTAAATATATGTATTGGTACTATAATACTATATTAGTATTTGTCAACAATACAACTGATGTAATCAATCTTTAGAGCTCCATTTCAAAGTCAAACAGAATTCAGATTTGTGTCTATGGTCAAGCAATATACTTGGACAGTAAAGAATAGCATGAGCCAGTCAACTTTTCCTCCAGTAAAATTACCAGATTTATTACCACTGACTAGTTTTAAATTCTAATAGTCAGGATATTTTGACAGTTTCACAAAAAACAATTCTACGCCTTTTCTTTTGCTTCATCAACTTTGCACTGTATTTGCACTGATACATGTATATCAGGAACCAATTTACAGTTTGTGTACAGGACAATTAAGGATGGAAAGTGGGTTTCTTAGCATAATCTAAGTTAGTTGCACAATACGTTGACAGTCTCTATCTAACAGACTACTCTACAGTACAGCTGCAAACAGCTCCTAAGGGGTCACTTGCCAGAGAGAAGTTGCATAATCTGTTGTGGTCACAGCTGTTAAACAACATTTGCTATGCTGTAATAGTCCAGTATTGGACACACTGGTTCAATCCTGTGCTGAGATATGCGTTCACCCACCAGGATAATATATTGAATTAAAAAGCTGAAAGTTTACTTACAGATCACTGGTATGACAAGGGTAAGGCATGGCTTGCACCTGAATGGCTGGCACTAAGGTATCTGTCCCAGTCTGTGCTGAAATAATTGCCCTTTCAATCATGTCTTGAAGAGGAATAAAGATGTGGTTGTATTTAAACCCATCAGCTGGCAACTTCTGGGGGTGGGATTTCCACGCTGGGTTTTTAATCAAATCTGTTCTCATGCTATAGAGAACACTGGTCCTAATTGTATATGAAATGTGTCGTGGCAGGAGCTTGCTAGAATCTTCTGTTTTGTTCTTTGGCATATCGAAGATGATACCTGACAAGAAGAAAAGGAGCTTCATACCCAAGCTTATACAATTTATGCTATTTACATAGCTGACTCATGGCCAATCATATGACAGTAGGATACATTCACCTGGCAGTGCAGACCTCCAAAGTTTCTTGACCCCCAAACACGAGAATGGTAGGTTTCACAGAGACTTATGTTTTTTAAAATTCATGAATGTGAAATGTAAAAAATTATTCACGTGATAAATGGGTATGCAACAATCATTTTTATCTGAGAAAATTCCTTCTGTAATTTGCTTTTTTGAATTGTGGTTTATTCTCATTGTATCCAGATTTAATCCCTTTTTGGGGATGGAACTCAATTCCACAGTGAACACAGTGGCCATAAAATTTGTCCATCAAAGGACGGCAAGCCCTGGAAGTGAGTGACAAAGTAAACAGTACCAACCCACTAAAATTTACTATGATTTTTAATTTCTTAGTCAATTACCAAACTTCTGGATTAGTGCAGAAGAATTCGTATGTTTATTTTCTCTAGCTCTGTATAAAAAAAAAAAAAAAGATGAAAGATGAAAGCTTAATCTGTAGCTGGAAAGATGAAGTCAAATACAACATACTCGTTGTATTTTCTTTCTGGATGACCCGGAGCTTTTAGGACTTCTTGATGAATGTGAAATTCAGAAAGGGGAGAGCTGTCTAACCTACCACCTGGCCCTATGAAAGATAATATGATATAGAATATTTGACTGTTGTGTAAAGCTTATCTTTTCAACCAGCCAATCTTATTTTCCCATTTTTGCAAACATTTAATTTCCTAAGACAATTCCTGAGGCTATGAAGGCTTTGAAGACTACAAACAAAGCAAGCAAGGAAAATTCCATTTTAGTTTCATATCTTACTATAGAAAGGAATGTATTCCTATATCTGAGCATGTAATATTGAAGTTCTGGACACAATAGGTCCCTTAAAATGCCATCTTACCTCTTTAAGCACGTGAAGAGATTATAAAGGTCATAGTACTGAAAAAAAATCCCAAGAAATGTCTTGGCTTATGTTAACATATGACCCTTCTCTACATAAGTGGAAGCAAAATGGATCTAGAACTTGACAACTCAATTTTCTGAGGGCCAAGATCTATTTGTCTGATTCTTCCCTTGAAGGGGGAAACAATTTCACTCCCTACGAAGCACTCCTGAGAAATTTTCCTTATCCCATTATATGGCCTGCTGGTGTTATATTGATGGAGCGTGGTCATTTCCACATTCTGCAAATGGCAATACCGTGCAGGTTACAGAACAAATATAGGATTCCAGACTGACTAGTTTCATTCTCTAGAACTGCTTTGACATGTCTTCTGTTGTGTACTTACAGGAGTCCAGGAAGGTAATAGAAACCAAAACAACAGGGGAAAAAAAAAATGTGGCAGGCTTATACAGACTTAAATGGGGCTCTTTTTTGGAAAGGCTACTTGCAACTTAAAGCATTTTATGCAAGAAGAGAAAGCGTGCGCGATAAGAAAAACATTCTTGTCTTTTAAACTCATTTGTACAATTATTTGATTCTCAGCAATAAGGATATAATGCAGGAAAAGGATGGAGAGTGTAATCCCAGGGAAGAAAAGAAATACGTCCATTGTTTAAGAATTTATTTACTCTGAATAAACAAGTTAATCTCTCTGAGATGTTGGTTTAAGAATAAAACTTAGCAAAAGCCCGCTTTCTTTCCTCTTTTTTGCAAAGCCAGGAATATAAGAATTAAAATTCAGAAGGATATATACTAGGTGATCTTGTCATAATAAGTAGTCAAGTTTCCTCAGTATTATAAATTTTTCAGCTCTTTTTATTGTACTTCAAAAATTTATGACTATTCCTTTCATTATTTTGTTAGAAATAACAGACTAATGATTCACTTATCAGTTCCACAAATAAAACAATATAATTAGTCTTTATAGCATCTATTACAGCATTCACATGTTGAGGAATCTCTCTAAGGTAAATATGCTTTTTATATTGCATGTATTACATGTGTTTTAATACACACTTTGAAACTGTGTAAGTTTAACCTACCTTATCAATAGACACAGACAACAGCTACAAAGTCTGATTTTTCTGTCAATATACATTTTAAATATGGTACTTACTAGCCAAAAAATTATTTTGCTGCATGAGCTCATGAGCCTTCTCCTCCAATTTCTCAACAGAGTCAAAAGGCTGGAAACGGTCCAGTAACACACAGGAAGAGATATTTACTACAAGCTGTGACAACAGGTCAATCTGTTTACTTGCTGAGCTGTTAAGCATCTTGTTCATCATAGTTTCTAAGATCAGAAAACAAATTGGACTTGCTTAGTTTTAATGAACAGAACAGAAAGCTATGTTCTTACTTGCATATCCTATAAGAGTAAATATCCTTTGTATTTAAAAAAAAAAAAAAAAAGGAAGACGTTTTGAAAACACAGGAATTTTAATGTGAACTTGTGGAAGTGTAGTTCTTTTCTCGGTGGCTTTTACAAGTTCTCAGCTACTTTTCCCTTCACTTTTAGAGCAACAAAAATGTAACGAATTCTAGCAAAGTTCTAGAAAGAAACGATGTCCTTGAAGCTCTAGGACTATTTATATTTCCTGATCTTTCCATAACTACTCCCACAAATATGAGTTGCTGTACTTCGACCATTAAAACAGAGATACATCTCTTTCATCTAGTAACATATTGTCCATTTCTTCTCTCCTTAACACTGCAAATATTTCAAGCACCTTGTTATATAGAACATAAGCATTTTGACTCAAGCCTTACAGTTAAAAAGCATCTGAAAAAAGCCTACAACCCCTCCAATTTTGACTTTGATCTTATCTATGGATCCAGGATGAATGTATAACTCAACCAAAGCCTGGTTTCCAAAAGCACTGTGCCTTTGGAAGAATTCAGATCTTCATCCATTGGTAGAGAATGCAGAGATAGTGTTATATCTTTATGTTTGAGAGAATAACCAGAAGATAGCATGATCTAGAAGCAATCTTAACTTATCTGGATTTAATTGAAACACCTGGATTTCTCAGGTAATAAATAATGTCATAAAATATCCAACTAAAGTTTCCATCTTAAATTTTTCAAGACACACTTGAACATATAGGCTTTAAAAAGGATAGGTGGTGACCTCATTTAATAACAGTGGTGACAGATAAAACCTGAATCATAGATGTTATTCAGCATCAGCACATGAAATATTACAATAGAAAGGCAGATTAAGTGGAAAAATATATGGAGTAGTCTGTAGAAGGGACATGACTACCAGTGAGAAAGGATAAAGATCAAAAGGCAAAAAGATAGAGGAACTGACAGTCTTATAGTCTAGAACTCAGAAGACATGCAAGCAATGACAGGGTGAATTCATGGGTTGAGAGAAAACAGCTCTAAACGTAGATACTATATGTCTACACTACCACTATCCTTGAGGAGGACAACAAAGGAAATGCCTAGGCTGCTACTTGTTTTGTAGCATTAAAGATAACAGAATATTTCTAACATTAAGCCCAAAGAGTAGGGGTTAAACTTTCATATATATTTTTATATTTATAAATATATATGTGTGTGTGTCTGTAATTATATATAGCCCTATAATATACACACATTAAAAAAAAAATAACCAGAGATCTCTTCACCAGCTGATCTTTGAAAGACCTTAATTTGAAATCAATAATTAACTTTAAAAACTTCTCTCTAATGAATTGAACTATTGAATATTTTAGGACAAGAAATACCAACTAGCTTGCTGCTTGCTTGGCGTACGGCATACTTAAATGTTTCTGGAAGCAAAACATTGTCTTTCACAACGCAGATTAACTTCTATACTCTAGCATAGAAATAACAAATATAAATGAACAGATAAAATCCACAGGGAAGTTTTAGAATTCAGATCTGTAGAATTACCTATCTTCTTGTATTATTCTAATTTATAAATGTAGCAATTTTGAATAACAACTCTGCAAATCTGTTTTCAATGTTATCTTCACACTTTGTTGCATACCAACTCAGCCCTCATCTTCCAATTAGATCCTTTAACCTATCATTAAGTAACTGGGAGGAAATACAATGGTTTTACATAATTCTACTAGGTAGAAGTGCTATTTAAGTAAAAGGTTGCAAGAAGAATAAATTGGAATGAACCAGCAATGAATGAATTTAGGTCAGAAATTCAGAGAAAGCTTTTCACTATCAGGTGATTTTGATGGTGGCACAGTTTTCAATTATGATGTTAGAGCTATTCATTTCCAGCTTTCTATACACACATAAAACTACTTCATTACAATAAGGACAACAGAGGGGTAGCATGAAGGAAAGCTGCCTTTCCTTGGAAGTGAAAAAATACTTCACATCTGGGAGAAATCACAGAAGGACAAGTGAGAGACTCAACGAGCAAGAAACTAAAAGAAGATGCTGCAGCACAACTGCCTCCCAGTGCCTCTTGAGAGGTTCATAAGGACTGCACCCAGCAAGGAGCTCACAAATTCTAGCAGGACAGGTTTTATACAAAATCAGTTACAACCAGGAAATTATTGCAAATTGCCGCGTCAGAAAGCACAGAGGAATACAGTTGACTTGCCCACACACAGCTAGTTTAGAAAGTAAACAAGGGTTTAAAAAGAAAACCACAAACTTTTCTGCCCTCAGTTAAACATTTACTTTGTTCCAGGTGAGTAAAACTGACAAAGTAACCCTGTAAAACAGTTTTAGAAATGTGTAACTTTGTGAGGTCTCTTAGCATGATAATTTTATAGAGAGGTTGGAAGCGTTCTACATCAATCCACTCTGTGTCCACAACAATTTCCAGCAGGAGTAGCAGGGTGAATATCATGTCACTAAGACTGTTAACCATTGTTATAGACTGTAGAGAAGTAAAAAAAGGATGCAAATACAAGGACCTTGGATTTGAGCCTAATTAGAAGTCAGCTTAATGTGAGTGTAGATGTAATAAACCAAGGGAATATTTTCTTTATTTAGAAGACAAAATACATAATCACACAGATCAGGTGATTTTAGAAAACCTGAGCTTTGGATGGAAATAAATAGATTGTGAGTGGTAAAACCAGTAACATATATGGATATATTTAAGACTTTAGTAGGATTCAAACAAAATAATTTCAAGACTAAAAAGGTGGTGCAGTATGAGAGTAATGAAATTTAAAAAAAAACCCAAAACATAAGAACAGGGGTTTACAGTAACAGCTACACATGATTATAGAATAATAAAATAAACAAAAAAGCATATACAAAACCAACATAAACATAGGAGCACATAGTGATATTTCAAAAAGCAAAATGGCAATGTGAATTTGGAAAAGAAGAAGAATCAAAGTGTAAATGCAGAATAGCACTCTGGCACTTTGGACAGATCAGCTTCCCAAAGGCATAAATGCTATTGTGATCTATAGGCCATATTGATTTTCACTTTTTATATGATGTTAATTTTATCGACTGTATCCCATTGGAATAAAGACATTCTAGTTTCATAAGACATTCTACTTAAATAATTTCCTGTATTCACCATCCAAAACTATTAACCTTTTATTACTTATTGTCAAATGTCCTTATCTCTGTTAAAAAGCTATAGGTTGAGAAACACACGCACAGATTTCTGTGATGACATTGTCTGCAAGAGATTTTGATATCTACTTAATGAAATATTTTTTGCCCGTAACCTGTCATGTAGTTCCCAGTGTTAGGTCCAAACAAACAAAATCTATCTATTACTCAACTAATATATTGAGACTGCTAAGTTTTCAGCAGGCGTTGCAGGTTAGGAGACTTGCTCTTTCCTCCCTCCTGTCTTTCCAACTGTGTGATTCTGTGGTGTCCTTTCCAGTTGTACTGTGACCCAGTTTTACCATGAGGGGTTAGCTGTGCCTGACTCAGACTAGGCAACATTTCAGTGGTTAAGAAAGTTTTCCCGAGAAATAGCGAATTGAAGTTTGAGTCTCTTGCCTAAGGAGGATACTGAGCCCAGATTCTTATTTTCTGGATTGAATTCTGGACAACATTTGCCATCTTTCTTAATGAAAGTGTGCATAGCTAGTCCTAGCCTTCAAATGCAGCCTTCAAATCAAGGCCAGTTTCAATTAAATCTCATATCCTGTGTGCAAAAGAAAAGCCAAGAACTTCAGCTCACACCAACAGCACGAGCTCAGGGCAGTAGTAAAATTTAAAACTGAGAACACACTTCACCATTTACAAGCTTACAGGAGCTTCAGTGGGTTTTTTTCTCATCTTCTGCTTAGAGGCAGGTACGAAAATCCAGTAAAAGTTGCACTTCAGCTTCATTTATTTGTTTATTTTAGCTCTAGACTTAATTCTTGAACTGTAACTTAATAACCTGTATTGATGTAAAGTCCATTTTTTTCCAGCAATGAAGGCCACACAGCCCCTTCATGGGGGCATCTGAGAGCTCATCACTGCCCTCCTCCAACAGACAACTGGCACAGATCTGTGTCTGGCTCATAATTATCCTAACATTCACTGATAACAAACTACACAGATCTGTCCTCTCTACCACTGTCTTCCCTAGGAAGCACCCAGCTCCCTTTGTACATGATGTCACACTATCTGTTACTGAATTTTATCCCACTTTTTTCTCTTTCTGGTGCCTAAAATCATGAACTTTTCTTAAATATCATTACACTCTACTTTGGTATGGACAGTTCCTCCTGGCAAATGTCACCAACCATTTTAATTATCATGCACCTACCCTACTTACAATGGCACGTATTGATTTTTTTTTCTATTATCAAATTTTTATAAAATCTTTAAGTAACTTAGGTTTCCAGCATGATCCTTTCTCTTCTCCTCCTTACTACCTTTGGGTACGGTATACCCAAAATTATTTGTAATAATCCCCACCTCCTCTGTTATAAACTGTTCCCCTTGGGATATGTATCTGGCGCTGGAAGACTTACTCTCTACTCCTGGATGTGTGGCTGCCAGGTCTCAGTACCAATGCAGAAAGGGTGTAGCCAAGGACGGCTGTGACCCAGGGGGACACTACTGGGCAGCCCTGCACAGACAGCTGAGCCACGGCCACTCCTTTATCATCAGAGCTGCACATAGCTGTTGCAGGGTCTGCCTGAGGATGCAGTTCCCACCACATCACAGCCTGGCTGTGGACCTGGCCATGACCTGCTGATCTGGGCCCAGACTCCTAACCATGGGGTTACACCCTGGCCTGGCCTCAGCATTGCCCCCATGTCCCCTCCTGGACATCCCAGTGCTGGGTGTCACCCTGGTTATTCTCTGCTGACCTGAGCCCAACCTTTCTCCTCCCTGATTACAATCATATCTGTGTATCAAGAAGACCACACACAATTAATTCTCAATAAAAGGAGACAAAAAAATACAGACAGATTTTGATTAAACACACTGTATCCAATCTTATTTTCTATTTCAATTTAAAGTATATAGATTTTGTTCAAAATTTACAAATTTTACCACCACATAATGGAAATGTGGCTACTGGGATTACTTCTCCCTTCCCTCCTTTTAAGTATAGCTTCCATGTTTATAACTCTCCCATGACAGTTTGCCACTTCTAATTTGTTACCAGATTTTTCAAGTCTTTCAGTATTTTGAAATGCAAATTATCCAGTCACTCAGAAGAAAAAAGACAATTAGAACTATTTGAGACTAACTCAACAAAAGAATTTAAAAGTCTGGCACTTTAGTATCATTTAAGTAGGTAAAAGATTCAGTTTCAACTAAATGTAGTTCTAAGTTCAAGTTAAAGTCTAATAAGGATATTCAGTACATGCACTTTTATGTACATACCATATACTTGCATTTTTTTCAAGAGTTTTTCCATGTCAATATCCAAATTACTTTCTATGAAGTGCTTTATGAAATTGCTTTGCAGTGCTTCCTAAAATGAAAAGTGATACGTGTTACATCAGGTTTATCTTCCCTAAAGAAATAAAAAATATACATACGTCCCTTCCAACTCTGACAATTCTGTGATTCCGTGATACGTATTCATGTTCAATTCCATTACAAAGATCTGCATAACACTGGAGAAGTCACTTAGCTCTCCATGTCTTTAGTCTTCCCCTCTTAACAGGTTAACTCCGCACATTTTAAATAAACAGCAGAACATATACTCCCCATTGCTGTACATCACTGTCCTCCTTTATTGCAAATATTTTAACTGTGACTCCATTCTATTGTCCTTGCAAGTCTGCTGGGACAGAAACCCATTTTCTTTTCCTGCAAGACTTTAGGGCCATTATACTATTAGCACTGGCAGTAGTAAAATAAGTTTCTTTTAAAAACTGGCATTTGGGAATTCTTTTAACTTCTTTACCTCATTTGCCAAGTTCCAAGAGGTGGGGGGTGCAGAAATTATTAGCTGTAGAAGAAAATCCTGGGATCTGCAATTCTAATGCATGATTACTAGCATCGTTCCTCATTTGAACTTAAAAGTAATGGTTCAATTGATATGTATGGGACGACAGGATTCTGCTTATTTTTGTGAAGTGTAACAGCCATTCATGTTTTCAAAAGCCAAAGATGGCAAAACTAAACTTTATTGGGGAAAACAAAAGGACACAAATATGTAGAATGGGAAAAATCCCAGTTACAACAATGCTCTTTTCTTTTTTTTTAAGTCAATATTTCTCACATCAGTTTTTTTATCAGATGCACACATTGTGGAAAAAGCAATGATAAATAAGCAAGTTTCAAAAAATATTTCCTACAACCTTACATTTGTTTTAAATAAGTGCATATACCTTACTTACAAGTAGGTATACCTACTTGCTTTATTTCCCCTATTGCCTCGTAATATTGGATATCATGAGGCAACATTGCTTTTAAATATCTTCACATCAGAATTTTCTCAGTATCACACTGTAGGCTCATAACGTAAAGCTAATCTGCCTCTTTTTCAGCTCTTTTCAAACCTGAAGCCAGAGAGATGGGCAGTTTCTGCATGTACAGAAATTCTGCCTAGATCACATAGCAAATAATTGGAAAATAGGAAGCCCTCCCACAGTTCACCAACCTGCAGTTGTGAGACCGTGAGGACATTCCCACTGGTTTTAAAAACCTCAGACATCCTAAGCCACGTCTCAGAATAAGCCTTCAAGTTTTCCACAAAACCAAAAGTGAAATTAGCCTGGGGAAAAGAATACATGGAGACAAATGAAGTAAAAAATGTGCATAGCAAATCTTAAGAAACAGGAAAAATTGGCATGCTTCAGATCTTCTGCAACACCTTTCCATTTCACCTTGATAGTCAGCAGCAAGGATTATCTATGTTTTCTATTTTCTATGTAAGAAATGAAAAGTATTTGTTACAGTCTCTGAATACCAAACAAATCGAAGACATCCTGCGGAGTGTATGTTTCCTACCTGAAATAACATAAAGCCCTCTTTATTTTATAATGCCTCTTTCATAAAGAATATCATAGAGGTTCTTCAGAAAAACAGGAAAAAATACAGTTAGGACATATTCAAAAGAAAGTCTTTACAGATCATGTTGGTCTTTTATTTAAACTACTTTAACTGAATATATAATAAAAGTGAAAGTTGGAAGCATGGTAAGGACAATAAATTCAACTGATCAATCTAGTTCAAAATACTCTCACAGAGGAACACTCCAGTATAGGAAAATATCCTCGGTCCCAGTCAAATGTAAGCTACAATTTCTCTCTTAGCCACCAGCAAATAACCATCAATTTTTTCCAGTCTATTTTAAACAGATCACAAGTGTACTCAAGATTGGAAAATATTGCAGCATCTTTTTGTTTAAATTGGTGTTATCAGTCACAGAAGTGCATTTAAGAACAATCCAGCATTGTTATTATGGTAGAGATCGTGACATTTCCCAGCAAAGTGTCTGCAATGAGTTGTAAACTCCAATTTGGGATGACACTTCTTGCAATAATTGCTATTGAAAGTACACCATTTTTTCCATAGCATTTTAAATGCCTTTTGCAAAATCCCACTCCTAGCACAACATGGGAAAACAAGTCGTGGTGGTTCTTTCTTTCCATTTGTAGTACAGAAGGCCCCAAAGAGACCCTTGCAAATAAGTTCAATTTCCTAAAAGCAATTTTGCATTGAACTTATATGAGATTCTTCATTCTACTTACAAGGGAGAAAAACAAAATGTTAAACTGAAATTTGGTGTCAAATCAGCTAAACAAGTTCTTTTGTTAGCAAGCTACAAACACAGAAGCCTCATAGACTGAAATCACAGGCCTGAGTATCGGGATCATGTCCAGCCATGATGTCTACAAGCTGAGGGAGATCAGAAAGGCTGCAAGGATAGCAAACAGCCAATATGGGAGATTGCTATTTCTCCAGTACAGAGAAGCACAGGTCACACTAACACAAGGAGATCAAATTTTCAGACATCATTAGGAATTGTTTTATCAAGCAGCTTCTAAGATCTGAGCTCAGATCTTACTACTTCTTGATTCTGAACAGCACAAAAGGTTATTTATTTTTTTTGCTGAAGTCACCTTCAAAGAGCTACAGTAACCATAACCTGCTTATATTCAACTTCCTTATACAAACAAAAAAATATTACTGTAGCAGCATGGATTTTTGGAATAGTTGAACTTTATAGAAATTAAACGCAGTGAAGGGGTAAGATGTGTGCAGGGAGTACACAGACTATTTAAGGCAGCATAGAAGAAACTGGACAAACACATACACAAAAGAAGAGTGGCCAGCAGGTCAAGGGAGGTAATTCTACCCCTCTGCTCCACTCTGCTGAGACCCCACCTGGAGTACTGGGTCCAGCTCTGGAGTCCTCAGCACAGAAAGGACAAGGACCTGTTGGAACAGGTCCAGCGGAGGGCCACAAAAACTGATCAGAGGGCTGCAGCACCTCTCCTATGAAGACAGGCTGAGAGAGTAGCGGTTGTTCAGCCTGGAGAAGAGAACACTCTGGGGAGACCTTATAACGGCCTTCCAGTACCTAAAGGGGGCTACAGGAGAGATGGGGAGGGACTCTATCAGGGATTGCAGTGATAGGACGAGGGGTGTTTTTTTTAAATTGAAAGAGGGGAGATTTAGATTAGATACTAGGAAGAAATTCTTTACTGCAAGGGTGGTGAAACACTGGAACAGGTTGCCCAGGGAAGTTGTGGAGGCCCCGTCCCTGGAATTGTTCAAGACCAGGTTGGATGGGGCTTTGAGCAACCTGGTCTAGTGGGAGGTGTCCCTGCCCATGGCAGGGGGGTTGGAACTGGACGATCTTTAAGGTCCCTTCCAACCTGAATCATTCTATGGTATCTGTCCATCAAAAAAAGATTTGAGAAAGACTTGAGAAAGACCATGTGCATGCACACACACTACACAGCAGGAAGTTATTAGAAAACATCCTTTTAAAAAACTGAAGTTACATCCAAACAAGAAAGATCAGGAAAAAAAAAAACCTTGAGTAACCTGGTCTAGTGGAAGGTGTCCCTGCTTATGGTAGGGTGGTTAGAACTAAATGATCTTTAAGGTCCTTTCCAATCCAAACAATTCTATGATTATATGAAAAAAGGGTTCTGTTTAAATTTGTTTTGCTTTCTCATTCACCACAAGAGGCCTTTGGGAAGTTCCTGTGTCAGAAGTCTTCTACATTAAGAATGCATTAGAGAATCTATCTCAAACTGAAGGAGCAGTTAAAAAAAGGGTCATATAATTTAACATAACAATTAGTAGTTTTCAGGACAAGATAACATCCAGCCAAGAATTCTAAGAGCGCTCAAGGATTAAATAGTTGAAGCACTCACTGTAGTGTAACCTCCTGATTAAAATTCCCTGGTTATCAGGGAACTGAAAAATAACAAATGCAATGTTATTCATAAAAGATGCTAGGGGAACTAGGGGACTACAGACGAATAATTCTGAAGTCTGTACTACGTAAATTTTAATTTTGCTATAATAATAATAAAGTACAATAAACAGTGGAAGTAGAGAATGAAAATAAATATATTTGGGAGATATAAACACAGGATTTTAAAAAAGAAGTTTCCTGAGTTGAAGTTGAAGCAAGTGAGGAAGAAGTTGTTGATGCAGAACACTTCACCACAGGCACTATGAGTACTAAGCATTTATATAAACTCCAAAAGCAAGTGGACAAATTTTAGCAGTAAAGTCCTGACAAGCCTGACCCTCAAGTTGGGACAGTATTTGAGGGGAATATCATCTTATGGACACATTCTTCTGTTCTTCCCTATACAGCCTTTACTAATTACAGTAGGAATCAGAACCTGGGGCAAGAGGAATGCTTAATCTTACATGGTAAAGCAACTCTTGTGAGTTTGTATGCTAATGACCAGAGGGACTTTGATGTTTAATAGAAATTCTCTTTAAGTTCTCTTCTTCCTAATCAATGAAGATCCATTAAAAGGCACATTCTTTCTAACACTAGGCTGGATATCGCCTTTGATTAAAATTAGAGTCTTCAGTATCAACTACAGTCCTGTTTGGATTGAATATGTCTAAGCCTCTTCCTGATGCAAGAATAAATAAAAATGGTATTTTGAACTTATTGAACTGCTTTTATAATGACATCTTTTAACAGGCTGACAAGTCAAGTGTGCTTATGCAGAGCCAGGGAGGATATGTAAGTTTAGAATATGAACTTATGCAACTCAATATTGTTTTTTCTATTTATACTAGACAAAAAGACAGGAAACATTAATTAATTTACTAGACTAGTTTTCTTTTTTCAATTCTCAATTGCCTTGCTACATTTAATTTATTTTTTTCCTGACTGTCCCAATTACAAAGAAATAGCACAAAGTTGTCCTAATAAGATTGCTTGAATATAAGATCAACTCTGAGAATCTTTTGAAATAAGAAATACTTTCATAAGATCACTTAATCAATGGAAAAAAGTTTAGTTGTGAAAGCAAGGCTCAAAGACATCACACGTGGTCTTTGAACTCCTGGATGCTAGTTATCACCAAACTTTTTTTGCTCACAGTCAGAACTGCTACCTTCTTAGAAACTAAAACCAGCAATCTCACAATTTATTTAAGAATGGTCAATTATACAGTCTTGAAACAAAGTAGTCCATGTGAAAAACTTACAGAATCTATCAGTATACAAACGTCAATGTTCTTTTTAGCTTTAATCCTCTACTTTTTTCTTCTAGTAAATAGCTGCCATGTGGTCACATAGTCTTAAGGAAATTAGAACTTCTGTTCCAATTTCAGTAGAATTGTCTTAGTAAGGGCTACAGGGTTGGTTTTTAGTAGTTGCATTTGAGATAACTGGGACAATATTTTGCATTTAAATTTTGTTTCTGTTTACGCAACAGTTGATAGGCTTCTATAATAAAACAAATTAAAAATTTTTTGAAGAATCTTTCCTACTACTTTCATATTTACACATAAACAGATACACATCCACAATTGCTTGTTAAATCTACAGGTTTGGAGGAAGAGTGGGAGTGTATTTACACAGATTCCTAAATAAACTGATGGAACTTTTGTGAGCCTGAAAAGTACATGAAGAGAACAAGACATTGTGCTAGAGGCACCTACTAGAATCTTTGTATTGTTCCAGAGCATTAAAAAAAAAACAACACCACAAACAAAAGCAACCAGTAAACCCAAAAGAACACAAGCAAATTTCGTTCTGAATTGTATTACTCAGTCTTGATTTCAGTAAAAGATCTATAGGCAAATACAATGTCTGTTAGGAGATTTATCTTACAGATGCTTTTAAGAATGTGGGTTTGGCATATTAATTGGCAAAATAATGTGGAAATGTCTTAAGTACATTATTCTAAATTGCACTGTAATAAAGAATATAATTATGTATTCAAAACAATGTGGACTTTTCATCATTTCTTACAACTCATTCTTTATAGAATTTCGATCTATTAAACATCAAGAGCAGCTCCATTTTTTAGCTGGCTAAAAATTTAAAATAAATTATACTCAACTCCAGAGAGATGACCTGTTGCACGAATTAAGTTATATAACTGCAAAATATGAAATCACTGAAACTTTATTTCTAATTCACAGCAGAAACTGTAAAATTACCTAGTATCTGCTACCTAGCATGTGCTTTTTGGCTTCGGGTTTTTTTACTATCTTTTAGTGCACAAGTACAGAATACACTGTACTTCATTTACATGGAAAACAGTTATCACATTTAAAGTTACTACAGTCTTTTTTTGTGTACCACTTACAAACAGTAATTTTTTTTTCTAGATTTTAAATTAACCTAAACTGTAATTCTTACAATAAGTAACATTCCCAGGTAAAAATCATATATTTGCAAGGTAAATGGAAAATTCGCTCAGAAGTCTAATCCCTCCTCTTACAGAAGTGCATCAAAGCTAGTCATGAACAAACATCTCATTGCAGATAACCATGCTCAAGACAGAGCACCTACCATACCAAAACTGCAGAGACAATAAAACTGTTGAATAATATCAAGTCATCAGCAACCACACATATGGCAGCTCAGCTACTACTGATCATTCATACTACTGGTGTTAGAAACATAATCAAGAAGGATGCACTATAGATTGTTTGGGTTTTTTTCCAAACACAGCTCAGTAACTCACTCAGAATAGGCTTTCACTCCTGGTGTATCCCATCCTCTCAGCTCCCTGTGCTGCCCTATTAGAGTTCCCATCATAAGCAAATGATGAGGGCAAAAGCTGACTTGGAATACGTATATCCTACACCTTGACACAGCATGATTAACATGACACTTCTGTTAACGTGTTTCTTTTGATCTTTCTATACAAGGTTTAAGAGACTTAAGAACAAAATTCTGCTTTTCACACTGAGATGAAACAACTGTAACAACTAGGATGAAAGTTAAGATAAATATTAAGCTTAAAGTGGGAACAAGGTGAGAACTCGGGGGCATGGTGGATTCAGTTTTCTGAAAGGCAATTATCCGATTGTTTCTACCTACCCTGAAAGAAGTGGACCTTTAAAATGAAGTACAAAGACAAAATCAATAAACAGAAATAGTGTTTCTTTTGGTACTCACCTTCTCCATGACCAGGTCAATCATGTTGATGTTTGAATTGTACAGTATCTTCCCATGTAATAAAGGTTTCAGGAAAGTCCATAGCAAAGCCCCATTAGAAGACTCCAAAATCTCATGATAAAGCTTCAAGCAAAATGGAGCTGCAAAAACAAAGACAGACTCACATTTAAGAGAGACAACACAGGTGAGGTTGGATTTTTTTTTTTTTTAATTCAAAGAACAGCTTGAGTCTTGACTTAGGATTTGCCTCAGCACCATGCCAAATACCATCCAACTACCACTAAGCAATCACTACAGGTCCCTAAATAGAAATTGTTTATTCCCAGTCTATGATAGTGTTGAGGATGAAGAACTCTAGACATTAGACAAAAAAAAAAAAAAAAAAAAAAAAAAGAAAAAAAGAATTAGAATTCAAAGGGCTTCTCACATTTGTGAAAAGCAGCCTGTGAACCCCTTCGATCCTAAAAGTTGCATTAGTGCATTTTAGAGTGGAAGGACACATGCAAAACCTCTGCCCACAAAACGAACATCCAGGGAAGAGTACACTTAAAAAAAACCAGACTCACTCCACACCCTCAGTTGTTCCATAGCTTTCTTTTCCTATCTAAGAAAGAAGTAGGAATACACAAATTCCTACACAAATTCCTTCACTAATACAGACTTTTTTACTTGTATAATTTCACAAGAAACTACCAGAAATCCTGAAAAAAAATTGGCATGACTATTAACTTCTTGAGTTGAAAAAGCTAATCAATTGTCCATTCCTTAACCCAAAACTGTGTTCCTACATCAGATGGGGCTGTTAATGCCTCTAATAATTAGGGTGTATGTCCTTCAGAACTGGGATCCAAGAAATAGCTTCCAAGATATCCCACTGCACTTGCACTCAAGCAAAGGCAGTAAGTTTCTTTTGAGAAACATTTAGATTTTTATGCCCTGCCCATGTGTTTGGGGTTTTTTTTATTATTTATTATGAATGGATTTAGAAATATCCCATTTCCAGTGCTGTGAGGAAATACTAAATAATGTCATTGACTTCTCAAGGTAGACAAATTATTGTACATAAACTAGGCCAAAAACATTTAAACAAATCCTGCCAAAAGTTAAAGAAACAAATTTCAGAAATATATCATTAGGAGAACCTGTTATTTGCCCAAATGTTTACTTACTTAAAGGAAACAATCATTACCAAACATAATCATTGCTAAAAGACAGCAAAGAATTAAGAGGCTTCAAACTGGCCAGTCAGTAACATCAATATGCTACAGACACAGAAGACTTGCTAATCTCAGTTTGCTGTGATTTTCAGAAAGTCATTGGCAAGTGCCTGGTACACAAAATACATACAAGTTAATCACTGTAAAAGAATACAAATCAAGTTTCTGTGGTGTCATAAAAATTTTTTAATTTTCATTTTCCATTGCCTCATTTACCAATTTGTAAAATACGGGAAACAGTTTTGATTCACTTATAGGAATGCTGGAACTAACTGGATGCTTTAAAGATATTTTTCAAGGTCCTATAGTAAAAGGTTTTATGACACTCCAGTGTTGTGACAATATTTAAAAACAAAACAAAACATTAAGAAACAGATAGTGCTTCTGGCCTAACATTTTGAAAGAGACTAAGTCCCAAACAGTCTCTCTCATTAGCCATCCTGCTTACTCCATTCTTCAAATGGGAAAGAAAAGCAGAGCTGCCTACTTACTGCTATCCTACAGACAAGTGACAAAGGCTACAGCAGAGCTCTGGCTCTCTCCCAAGGGTCCCAGCCAAGCCAGAGTCAGTTTCTGGCTGCACAAACTGATAGATGATAGAGCCATGATTCACAGTCACAGATCCTTCCCGAATGACGCTCTATCACTGTATTTTTCTCTTGCACAGGGCCACTGAGGCACTAGCAAGGTTATTAACTATATTAAAATTAAACAGGGTAAGTCAAGTGTATATTGAAGAAAGGGAGCAAAGGTGAAATTATATAAGAGCGAAGAGATTTTCTGGGCACTTGATAAAGAAAATAGGAATATCAACTATAAAAAAAATTATTTTATCCAGAGGGCTTGCATATTTTACTGCACGATAATATCACAGCTTTGTGTCCACAGAAGAAAGGCATACAGCGATAAATTCCCAATCGTCTATCTCAAAGATATATTTTTAATACAAAGTGCTTTAAAAATTCTAATAAATATGTCTCTAAGACAGGAATATTCTTATTTATTATTAGCAAAGATAGAAAACAACCAGAATCCCTTCTGTCTCATCCACAATTATCTCATAGCCATAAAACTTTTATTGATCATTCGTTGTGCTCAGGATTACAGTGTCAACTGAGATGTCAGCTGGTATATAAACATTTCCATTCAGGAGTGAAAAAAGTCTCTAAATTCTGAATGCATACATGCAACTTGTGATCAATAGTTTTTCTTACTTGAGTCTTCAGGAATGCCATATTTTGCCATATTGTCTTCCAAGAGTCCCATGATTCTGGGCATGTCAATGAACAGGTTTGCATTGCTGAAAAATGAAGATTCTTCTTTACACACTGCCTTGATTACAGACTCCAGGGATCCAACAGCTGAACTTCTGAACTGCCCACCTTGCAGGAACTAGAACAAACAAACAGAAATACAGATGAATCAAAGTTACTTTTAGTAGCTTCAGGGAGTAGCCCTGGTGTTCTCTCAATATTGGCATCCAAGGAGTTTGACAAAATTAGGCTCATGAAACTGCCTACAAGAACGAGGGCCTGCTGTGCTCTTTTCTGTTCTCCTGATCACCTTTATCACGGGAGTTTTTAAAAAAAAAAGAAAAAAAGTAACGCTGTTTTAATTGCTAGGATATTCAATGAAAGACAGTAGTATAACGTACTACATTAAATTTTGAAAAATACTATGTATTGGTTAGGCAGAAAAGGAATGAAAATATCAAGAAAACTGGACTAGAGATTCCTTGATGACAATTTCAGTTTTCACAAAGTCTGCTCTTCTGGTAGGTTACTCCTGTAGCACAAAGACAGCAGAAACAACCAAAACCGTTTTGCATACATTTGCAGTGACAACAGTTGTTAAGAAGAAAAAAATACATTCAAGTGCACATGCCCTAAAAGCCTATTTTTCAAGTACATCTTTTAACTTGTTAGACGTGCTTCTAGCTTTTGCACATATTGGGTCATACTAGCATTTATTATTGCCATTTGCTCATGACTAGCATACATCTAATGAGTAGAGCAATCTGAGTAGAGCAATCTGACTGCTTTTATGGCTTAAGCGCCATCATTCACCACATTAAAAAAAAAAAGAAAAAAACAAACGCAACCAGCCTCCTCTGTGCAGCTTCATTTTTCAAAAAATGTGCTCGATTGTAACTGGTATCTCATGGAAGGCTGTACAGGTGCGCAGTTCTCAGAGAGGATACAACTGCAAGGCAACGTGCTGCTAGATTATAACTGAAGGATGCATTGGCCCAGCTGATGCAGATGCTTGTCAAGAAAAATGTAACTAAACTATCAGATATCATTTGAAGACTGCACAACTGGCAAATAGATAAAAGACTGTGACATGTCAACCAAATACATTTGACACCAGAATAAATTAGCATTTTATCACCGGAATGATACCTTTTAAACAGAAGAGTCAGTTTTCAAAGTAGCACAGCAATTTACATAAAGAATAATTCACAGACAGTTTAGAGATTGTGCTGTTAGAAACAGTTTATCCTGATCAATGCATTTACTGAAGTGCCAGGTGCTTCTTTAGTAATCCTGGAGGAATATTAGAAGTGTTATTTAAAACTCAGTGTTGGCTGCTCCCAAAATCTGACTTTTTGCATACGGTTTCAGCATACAGTGCAGCAAATAAATAATATCCATATTTCATATCATCATCATCTACAGCTCTTGAATGAATCTGTTGGCATGGACTTTACTGGAGGAATAAACTTTATTTATGCACAAAGCTGAATAAAAGTGGATTTGAATCCTTATTAGTGACTATTTGCACTAGAAGGATAAATGAGGCTTATTTCAGTCAAAGAGCACAAACTTGCTAATTAATTCTGGTTCCAATCAAAATAACTTGAAATTCAAATAATGAATATTTATGGGGTAAGCTGCCACCAACAGACTGAATCTACTTACTGTCTTTCAACTAAATATCTACTGACTCAATAAGATATGTTTCCTAAAATTTGGCTTTGATAAAGTGGGAGAACTATATAGGATAGATGTTCACAAAAGGTTATCTTTGATCCTGTTGTTCTAGTTTAAACTATATGAAGTAGGTCTGTAATCAAGGCTGATGATGAATCCAAACAAACAGCCTCCTAGAAACAAAGTAATCTGTCAAGCCAGTCGCTCCAACAAAATCATGGAAGAGAAAGGCTGGTAGTGAAGATTAACAAGCTATCTGGAACTCAGTTCTTAAATGGGGGCAAAAGGGCTTCTGACCCAATTGGACAGTTGTATGCTTAAAAAAAAAATATAATGAATAAAACCAAATTCATATGGAGTAGAAAAATCAGCTATTCAACAAAAGGAACCTTAAAGTCAAGTCAGGTTATGGCATGCACATAAAACTAAAATAAATTCACAATCATTACATTAAGAGAGAGAGGGGGGAAAAAATGCAATTTTCCTGGAAAACTACAAGGAGATTAAAGATAATTCAAAATTTGATTAAACCAAAGGGCTAAAGGAAACAAATGCTGAGAAATAGATATTTCTACTTCTGGGTAGAGTCATAAACAAAACAAAGTATTTTGTTCTAGTTGGAAGGGAAATGACAAAGTCACTGATTTGGTTAAATTATTTTTCAAAAAGACTATGAAATTTAGATGGCAATATTTGAATGAAAAGTAGAAAACTCATCTGTACTCAAGAATGAGTGACATAATGCTACAGGAAATAATGGATATCTCATCATGATGTTTAATAGGGCAAGACATACAATAAATTTTGAAGTGGAGAGCAGTTAAAGACAAAAAGTACGCAAAGAGTAGAATCTAATACATTATCAAATTATCATTCCAGACCAATACAGTACGCTTATGTGGGAAGGCAAGTACTTTTTCCCAAAAAAGACATATGCTATCTCTAAACTAGGTGAACCTTAACAGTCAATTAATGTTCTTGTCCTAGAAAACGTTAATCAGCACTAATCCAACAACTATATGGTGGGTAAAAAATGTTAAGAAGATATCATAGGAACTCTCTTAAAAAGAAAGAAAACACTGGATCACAGAGAAGTTACTAGTGTTATTCCTGTGAGACTGTTCTTAGGTCCACTGTGATAAGCTTTTTAGCCCTAAAAGAAAGGAATTACTGAAATTTGCCTATAATTTAATACCAGAAGGCATTGTAAGAGAAAAGAAAATCAGAATGTGATATGGCTAGAAACCAAGTACCTAATTTTCAATAAACTGAAGATAACCAGTGCCAAACATTATTTATCAATTGAAATCACAAGATGCTGTTATCAAATTGAGTTTACCTGGGTATATCACTGATTCTTGATGAATTAAGAAACAAAAATGTATGCAGCTCACAAAAAAGTAATGCAAGATGAATGCAAGATTAAGAAAGTCATTTTTGTAGGGACAGACATGAATGAGCAGAATTACAAGAGTCACCAGCCATAATTTAAAAATCTTTACATACTTTATTTGGTAATCTTCCTAGTCACTGAACTACTTTGCAGTTGGTTATCATGAAAAAAAATTCAGGAGGATGGACTCTTTTGGAAAGAGAAGAAAATATTTAAGGAGGAAAGTGTATAACCAATATCCACACTTTAGTAGCACGCTTATTCAGTAGCACAAGTTTGGCCACTATAGAAAAGCAGAAAACAAAATAATCAATAATTAAAGGTATTAATAGAAAGTAGAAAAAAAAATCCAGTTAAACCTGACAAGGAAAGGATACTTAAAAATAAACAACTTTTACTAGTCTACAAAGTGAGAAAAAGGTACAAGACAGAAGAGCCCTTCAAAACATCAAACATCTAATTTATTTTCAAAAGAAACAGGCAATGATATTTTTTATTCATCCACAAATTAGTAGGTGACAAAAACAAAGAGCAATTTCTTAAGAAAAATTGAATTGATAAAACCTAAGAAAATAAAGATTGTGTCAGAAAAAGTTACCAGAGAAGGTAAGATGTAAAAAGGAACCAAAATTCCAAGGTTAAATCTATGCTATATTACAGAAAAATACAGGCTGCCATGGAGCAAAGATTAAAACTGTGACCAGATGGCCCTCTGCTGTTCTTTTTGTTCCCTAGCAAATTTTTTTTTGAACAGGACCTTTTGAGAGGTTCTTCTATCAAATAAGCAACTTTGGGATTTCACTCCAAAAAGAATACTTCCTTTGTTCAAAGGACACAAACAGAACTAGTTTAAGGAAAGCAGAAAAGCTGTAAGCATTTGATGAAAGCCACCTTTCATTGTGGCAGCCCAAAGAAGAGAGGCTCAAAACGAAAACTAATATGCACAAAACAGCATTTTACAACGTGTATGTCACACAGATTAGATACTGAGAAAGATTCATATCACTAGGAAAAACAGTATTTAAGGCAGTGCTTACCCTCTACTGTAGTCACAAACCAGTTTGCATTGTTTACTACTGAGGGATCTTTTAGAGATTTGCAATTTTAGAACCAGATTCAATCCTAAACTTTGCACAGAGAATAGCAAATCCAGAAGGTAATGCATGCCATAGGGGTAAGCAGGTGTTCTTATGGAATTGGACCTTGCTTAGAAACAGAAATCTTTTTCCTGATTAATTTAATATCAAATCCAGCCAACACCGTGCTACCTGTGTAGATGTGCAAACAACAGCTGCCCTTAAAGACAGCGTCAAAAGAAATATCCTCACTCACACTTCATGCTGCTTTTTTTAAAATGTCAAGCAGAACTATCACACAAAAACCTTAAGTGATACAAACAGAAACACATGGCAGATACAGGAAGTGCACATGGTACCCTGAAATCTTATCCTTAAAAAAAGCAAGGTTATTTCTTACAAACAGAGTAACAGCCTGGTCATCAAAGGAAAAAAAAATACAGCACTAGCAGAAAAGACATGGCTATCTCCAAATCACAGCTAATACATGCTATTATTAATCAGTAGCCTAACCCCATATTAACTTAGGCTATGATCTCATAAGTTAACAAAGAAAGAGATGACAGAAACAACGCAACAATAGACTCAAAATTGCCAGAGTGCTTGAAAGAGAGCAAATGAATTCTCCTTGGGTCTATGGACTCTAAGTTCCCAACTTTGTAGGACACAATTTCTATTAGTACACATCCCTAAAACACACCTCATGATGGGAACTAAGTTTGCATATTAAAATCATACACACACCTGCCACAATGCAGAGATGTCAAGCACACCAATATCTTGAATTCCTTGGAGGAACACTGGAAGGTTTTCCATGACATGGTGGGCTTTATCGAGAAGAGAGCTGATACTAGAAACCACATCCAATAGCATGTTTAGTACATTGCCTATCTCAGATGGTATCTTAACCTTGGAAAAGAAGGAAATATCACAACAATAAATTCCAATTAGAAAAAAAATTTAACCTTTCAATGAAACACTCAAAATTATTCAGTCTTTTTCTAAAACTGCTTATACAATGTTCTGCAAATCATGTTTAACAAAACTCCTTTTATCATAACTCCCCAGTTACTCTCAAATTCAGCTAAAGAAAAGGTCTAAAGTAATATTAGAACTGGCCTATGACAGATCAGGAATTAAAATCCAGGGAACATGGTTATACCTTCCAAGCTGAAGAGAGCTCTCCTACCCAAGATGCTAAAGGGATCTACAACACCCTGTCCCCTCAGAAATCAGTGTAAATGAGAACTTTTCCTTCAACAGGTTCAAGATGCTCAATGCAACAGTTCATATTTTAAAAATAATTAATAACTTAAATTAAATCTAGCAACCACTGTAGTTGCTTTAGGAATCATATTAGACAACAAACTTTCCTGTCACACTGTTCCTCCCTTTGCATTTTTCATATGAACTGCCTTTTACCTAAAATAATTGTATTTCATTCCCTACTTGACTAAAGTTCAATTGACCGTTTGCTGTTTCCACCACACAAGTTTTGGCATTATGAATTTTCTCTCTGTTTGCTTTGCTTTTATAGGTTATTTAGATGACATAGTAATACAAACTGATTCATTGTTACCTTCCTATGCATGAAAATAAAAACAATAATCTCATTATATACTTTCAGCTGTTTCCTCTGATTATCTTTATTTTATCCACCTTTGACTTCCTACGCTAATTATGTCTGTGCTTAATTTTCTTCTCAGCCTTCACCTGTTTTTACACATAAAAAAAAAGAAACCATAAAAAAAATCTTATTCAGTTAAAAAATTAGCAAAACTTCCATTATAATTTAGCTGGCAACATTTTTTATTATTTGCTAGGAATTCATTACGCTTCAGTACGATTCAGTAGAAAAGTCCATCAGAAGAAGCACTGGTTTTTTTTCTGGTTTTTCCCACCACCACCACTAGGTTGGCAAATAATTAAGAAAGTGGAGATCTTTTCCCTCTGGCATCTTAACCTATTCTGGGAAATTGTCTTGTTTTTAAATGTGTGTGGCTAACTGTTTAACTGCACATGCAGCATTCCAGAATACAACCCAGCATCTACAGCTTTAGAACAAAATATTCTTCCTCCCAATATATCGTTCCTGAAGGAGCCACATGAATTACCAACATGATTTCTACAACAAATAAAATGCAGAGTCCTATGAATTTCTCCTAGAAAATATTTTGTAACTCTTGTAATGTGATCTCCTAGGCCTGTTTTAGTTCCAATGATGCCAGATCAGTCTTCCACACTTACAAATTCAGAAGTGACTAATTGCATGAAGTACAAACTCTGCTAAAGATTAATAAAACTATGTCTCTGACCTTCTCTGTTTTCTCTAAAGCCTTTATAATTAACTCCTCAATGACAATTTTCCTCGGGATGCAAGAAATGGAATACAGTAACATCTACCAACCCCATTCTTCAATTGTTTGTGGAGCTAAATAAAGACCAAAAAATACTGTATGTCCAGGGTTTGATTCCACAGAGAAAGAGCATAATAGATATTAGTAATTTATTTCTTTTTATTTATTTTATTCTTCAAAAGAAAACATAGGAACTGAACGCTCTTTTTCCCATCTTACCTTGTAAATGATATGACGTAAGTTCAAATTCTGTATAATCATTACAAACATGGTATACAAGTCCAGTGCTGGTAAAGAACATAATTCTTCCACTACCAGGGAAGTTTTACTGTTTTCAGGTAGCTTTAGCAGCAGGCTAAGTAGTTCTTCATCACATCTTCCAGTTAAAGCTACCAGAAAGGCACTGTAAAAAACCTACAATAATGTATGTGTATTAGAAATTTTTCTCCCCGAAATGCATCGCCTTCTTTTATAGTCAATAAGGTGAGAATTTGTGTCACAGTAGCGTGACAATTTGCAGTCATCAACAGACCTGAAATAATGAACTCTATATCAGATTGATATGTTCTTACTTTCTATTCTATATAAAGAAATGAAGTATATTTCTTATAAAGATTTACTTTCATTTGTGAACAGGTCAATCAATCAGTCTATGAGCAATCATAGCATAAGCAGGCATATTTACAATGCTGAACATACCCATTCTAGCAGATATACACCTTTGTTGCAGAAACACTTAAGTTTCAAAATCTAGATGTATGAATCACTAAAATCAAACAATATGGACCTTCCTTTTTTTCAGAGGACACATAAATTTAACCCTTAGGAATGCTTATATAGCACAACATTCACTCTGAGCTAGCTCACGTTTCTCAGTTCAACATTCCTTTGAAGTGTTATTATTTAGTAGTGCATGAAGGGACAAGTGCCTAAGCAGACCTTGGGCAAAGCTACCATAAAAACTCCTTGGATAATGATGATTTGTTTCTTCCTACAAAAATGTTATATCAAAAGATAAATGTTTGCAACCCATATATCTCAGGAGTTCTTAGCTACCCTTTCTCCTGAAATGCCTGAAAGAAAACAAGTGGCAGCAAGTCCAGAAAAATTACAAGTTTGAAGCCTGTAGGAGCCAAAGGACAGTCCTGTGAGCTAGTAACAGTACTTAGTGAGGGAGAGGGACCCAAAGAAAATAAAATTCAGAGCCAAAGCTGGTCAAGATATGCAATTTAAATCATTAACTCCTATGAACATTTTCATTTCCAATTTATTAATTTCACTTCTAGATTTTTATTCTGGAGTAGAATTTTGCCTTTGTGATTGCCTGTATATTTAATTTTCCCTTTTTTCTGCATGTACCAGGAATAGAATGTGAATATAAATATAATTCTACTAGCAGCTGATGGTGATACTGATTTGGACAATTTCTTTTGGAGGAAATTTGACTCTGTGATACAATTTGTAATTTATTTCCTCGTGCTTCATATGAGTGTCACCATTTCAGTCCATTTTTTAACCCATTTGGCATCTTATCTAGTAGATTACATCCCTCTGAACTTTCCTTGCAACTTTGCAAGTATCAGAGCTAATCCAAACCCACATGTTCCTTATGAATGTTCCTATGAATGCTTTTAGTCTTCAGGTTACAGGGTTTGAACAGTTTCAAAACACTTCATTGCATGGCAATGAGCATGGCTAGTGCATAATAATCGTGGTAGAAATTAAGGGTAAGTGCAATAAGCACAAAGAGCTCACAGGCTTACTCTTACCATTCCAGAGGCAAGCACAGTAGTAGAACACAACCACAGAATATATAGGACTGCAATAGGCCTGCAACTATCATTAGGGTTATCAGACAGTGGCTATATATACCATAAACATAAAGGATGTGCCTAAATTATAGCTTAAAAAAGTACTTGTGCATCTTGCATAATCAGTAAGAGACATAGGCTTTCATGCTGCAGTTGTCGTGGGGGAGGATTTAAGCACTTAAGCAAACAAAAAATTCCGTATAGATATGCAAATATGAGATGTGTACATATATCTAAACTCTACATAGGACTTTCGCAAAACATAAGGCTAGAAAGTCATCTGAAAATTCAAGCAATTAGCATTATTATTCCAGAAGACTATAGGTGCACCTGTAAATTGAACTGCTTCCAGATTACCATTTACCGGTATCAAAATAACAACCTAACAGTGAAGGCATTCACACGGCCAAAGAAGCAGAACTAAAAAATCACCTATAACCTAGTTATGATAGTCTGAACTGCCTTTTTAATAGCCATACTTTTGACAACTGTTTCTGCAGGTGGAGCATCAGTGACACCCAGTGGCTGCTTCATTGACCTGATTAGTTTATACCGAAGGTACCTCCAATTCTTTTCAGTCATACAAATGTTAACAGGAAAGAGAACCTGTAAGTTAGGTGGTATTTTTCATTACTTCTACTAATCACGGGGATCACGGGAAACAGCAGCAATGATAACACACAGTCCTTCACTCAGCAAACTTACAAAACACACTCTTTAGAGAATATACTCAAGAGACAATAGCTAAATAAAAAGGAGGTAAAGAAAGATAGTTGTAAGATAATGTAAGAACAGTGAGGAGCACATAAAGGAATGAAAAAAAAAAAATCAGACAACTCTGTACTGCAAGGATCAAAGGTGGGAAGATAAAAAATTATTTCTCCAGGAATCCTCACCTTTTCTATAGTATCAAGACAGCAAAGCTTTAAATTCTGTGTCAGTACAAAGGGTTAAAACACTGCTGAAAGTAATGAAACAGTGCCATTTAGACCAGAAGACTATAATTGATCTGTTAATGCTTCACATTATTATTTCAAAGTCCTAAATCTCAGTAACTATTCCACGTAGAAGTGACAAGTGAAAATATAAGATTCCGCACAAACAAGGGGGTTTGTTTTGTTTTGGCTGGCACACCCAGCTATCGATTGACCCGTTAATTTAACACCTCTTTTCGATCTTTTACCTTTGAATGAGAGATGCTGGCTTCCAAGATGGTACTGATAGTTTCTTCAGAAATATTGACAGAAGAACCAACGTCCAGCCTCAGCTGAGAAAGATTCTGCACACACTCTTTGACTTTCACACCTGGAAGAGAAGAAAAATAGTGCCAACAGTACCAACCTGCTTAATTAAATTTCCCACAGGCTGTATCCTTTTCATTAGATTTATTCTGAGGGGTGATAAAGGACACAAAAACTTTATATCATGTAATTCACTTCTACTTCAAATGTAAAGGTCACTCTCCTGGCAGACTGAAGGGCTTGTGCATCTGTTTCCCTTATCCTATAAGAGCGCAGGTTACCCCACATCCCTGTGTTATGAGAAAATCAAAAATTCATAAAGCAGCCATTAGTCCTTTAAGATTTTCTTTTTCCACTAACTTAAATTCTCTCTTCTTTCTAATGAATCTCTGCATTTTATTGGACAGGCTCTGATAGGGTAAGTTATGCTGTCCTGTGCCAAATCAAGCACATGTATGTACACATGTGTATAATGAAAATATATTGCATTAAGTCAGTAGTCTCCATAAGCAGTATCCCTTTATAAAGTTTGAAGAATAATAAAAAAGTTATTGTCCTGCAAAATTACACAGAAGAGACTTGTACAAAAGTGAAGAAAACTGGAACCCACCATTCAAAAGATTAAAACTGCTGAGAAAAGCTGCCACTGGATTTTCTGACAACTGTAGCTCCAAATTGTCAGCAACCCTGAAATGATAGCCTTAGTTTCACAAGTTATCAGAACTAAGTCATTGACATTACCATGTAAAAAGAGTAGTGAAACAGCCACTAAATGAGGCAAAAAGGTCACATTATGCTCTGTGTGCTCACACTGTGCATGCAGTAAGCAGCTCTACAGACCTTCTCATGCTGTATTTATGTGGTGCAGGGATCATCTTATTTCATGTCTAAATGAAATTGCAAATGTAGAGATCTTCCCATGATGGCTCAGAGCTCGAGCAAACTAGCTTATGGAGAAGCACAGGTCCAGCAATGTCTCACTTCTATGTTTTGTACTGAACACACATTTTTAAAACCCAGATACAAAGCACTGCAGTTCAAATTACTAATTGTAATTTAAGTGATAAAGAATATACACACATAAGGTATTATTTACCATTCAAAAACTGCGCATGAGTCTATGATCCGTAAGAGCAGCATCTAAGCTCAAGTTCTTCTGTATGATTATAATAATTCACATAGACCATTCAAGCCCATTATCAAAACAATCCAATAGTCAAACCAGCATAGCAACAATTATAACAAGGACCACTTCTAACTCACAGCAAGTTTGAAATACTCTGTAGTAGCAGTTTTATTCATTTACTCAAAATCTATTATTTTTCCTCAAGGGAATAACAAATATCTGAAATTATTTTGAGTTCAAGCCTGTCAGTTTACAAGCACCATCCTATGTTTCTGACTCTTTTGAGCTGCTGAACTGATCCGAATGTTCAATGTTTTGCAGAAGATATCCAGCTGCTGAGAGAACAAGGCCATAGCAAACCAGCTTTAAATAAAAAATTAAGACATCAAATTTTTTACTTAAGTGAGGTCATGGAAAATTGAAAATTTTCTTAGTTGTAATTCAAAGCATTCTGTTTGTGAAGCAGCAAGATCTGCTGCAAGTGCTCAGCAGATCTTGTGTAAGGGCTTTTAGAAATATCCAGAATTTTGCTTAAATATGTGCACTCAATTTTAAGTTTAATGAACAAAGTTTAAAGATATTTTGATAAAGAGTATTTCTCCTCTAATTACATAATTTAGAACACAGACATATGCTGAAAATAATATCTCTAACAGGAACCGTTTGAGCTTTACATTTGCAGTTGTCTCTGTGTGTTCTCCAACATTAGTTGACATTCACAGCTGCCACTGCTGGTGTTCTGTAAGGCAGTCAGAAAGCTCTCCAAAGCACTGAAAAGTTTTTGGTTTACATATGCCATGCTCTCACAATCCCCCTTGTTGAAAGAAGGCCACATTCTTTCAATATCCTGCAAAACACAGTGATCATATGGTTAGCAATTCATGAGATTATGTTACTGCCTGTAAGAGGTCTTGGCAACTAGATGATGCATATTTTCAAATGAGAATATGGGTAAGGTAATACTCATTTACTCATTTTATTTGTAATTGAAACTGGATGAGAGATTTTCAAAGACTTGAGTTTTGGAAACAAAAATATGGTGAATTTGACCTAGCCTATCAAGGATATTCATCCATTAAAAGAAATGCCAACATTTTCATTTGAAATTTAATTTCAAAATGAAACAGGCTTTTAATTTTTTATATTAGGCTGACCATTTTTATCTTTTTCCCAAAAAAGTGTTCTAAAAATCAGTTTCCATTCAGCAAACCAAAAAATCTTGTTATCAATATCCAAATTTTTTCTTCACTTATATTTTATGTAGTATTCACTTTTATCTTTTCTCCTGAATATTCACATTTCTGATTTTGCAAGTTTTTTTTTAATATTTGCAGAAGTAGCTCATTGAATGGCAGCGGCGAGAGAGACATTTGCTCTACAAAAGTCTACTTTGAGATACGAGTAATGCCTCTGACGTGTTTACCTTAAAAGCACTGCTGTTCATATCAGACAAACTAGCAGAGCTACTTAATAAAGAGGAGGCAAATTCTATACTAAAAGCATGACTTCAGTATTTTTTCTGTGTGTGCACACATTTGCATTCTACCCAAAGGCCTGCTTCCAACTCTGGATGAGTCTCTAAATGCCAAATATTACTCTCTCCTGCTGGTAATTTCATGCACTGTTAAAGAAAAACAGACTGACCCCAACTGGTAACCACAGTTGCTATTTTAGCCTGAATGACTCTGGCCAAGAAGTTTATTTGCATCGAGCTTGATTTCACAGCTGTTCCTGTGAAGATTTAAAAGTATGAATTTACTCTGACTCATGAAATCAGCAGTATCACAAAATTTAAAGGAATGGGGTGCTGTTTGGTATTGAATGACAATCTAGTTATTCTAGTCATAGGAATTCTAGTAATTCTAGCTATATTTACAGCTTTCAAAGCTCATCAATGTTTACTTAAGGAATTCCTTCTGGGTATCACTATCAAAAACATCAGAGCTATACCCATACAAATCTCAGCTTTGTATAGCCTCTGTGGGGACTCATCATTCAGATAGTAGGAAAAAAAGAAGACATTTCCATTAGTTTCAAAAGTTTAATGCATGTTGTAAAGAGCACTTGTAGGTGTGGAAACCACTCAAACCTGATAATGATCTCGAACCAGACTGATTCCTTCAATAACCGAGAGGACTACATGACTCGTTAATCCATCTTTACACTTTGTAGCACAGAAAAGGTTGCCAATAACAACTGGTTCTTCTGTAAGAGAAAATGTCCAGGCTTAATTAGTTAAAAAAAGAAATTACCGTAATCAGATGAGAAGTTGACAAAATAATAAAGGACAGAGAAATTTTTAAAAGCAAATAAAGTCTGATGTGTTAAGGCACTGGGAAATATTTCTGGCTAAATTTATTTAGCATTGCAGAGGGCAAGAAAGCTAGTTTGATTTGATTTCCATTACTTTTCTCCATTACACTTTCCTGATCAATAACAACAAGAACAGTAACACCTGCTACAGAACCAGAGAAGAAAACTTCATGTTTGCTCTTTGTGAGCAAGAAGCATAACCCTGAGAAGCTGTGTATATTAACCACATCTACCTCCTCCTCAGGCAGGCTTCCCTGATCCTGTTTCCCTGTGGAGACAGTTAGTCTCCACAGTAACATCAGGATGTTACTAACTCTCCAGTGAGTAGTAACTTTCAAACCCTACCTGCAAGGAGGTTTACATAAACATTTTGCATATCTAGGGATAAAGAATCCATATAGAGGATATTTATCACTTGATCATCCATGGCAAAAGTTTCTACTCAAGCTTGTGGCTCCCATGTCCCTGGAAAAAAGCTGCATTCCCCTGCCTGTAGTGGGTTTGTACACTGGATGGCAGGGAAGGAGTTTGGCTTGACAGCTGAGTTCTGGTTTATGGAAGGCTCAAGTCTGGTTTTTCCCCCATGTTCTTTTCCTTATATTTGGTTCATAAGTCAAAAGGGAAGAATAATAAACATTCATCACTGCTTTTAAAACCATCATCTTCCTCACAGAAGTAATACAATGCAACTCAGAAATGCAAATCAAGTCAAGCAGTTTTCATTTTTTGTCATAAGGTTTCATAATATTTTCTGTTTTGAATGAAACATCCCTATGACCATCATATTGAAATAAGAATGACAAAAAATTAGTTCCTTAACCTCAGTTCTCTCAATAAACAGACTGTTCTTTAGAGGTCACAGACAGATCCCAGGTACCTGGCACGCATTTTCAATATTACTTATCCTGAGCTCAACATTGCTACTGTTCTATTCTCTGGGAACTACATCAGTCAGGATTGGGTTGTAATCATATTTTACATTTTGTTTGGAAATGAAGTTGGCCTAAGATATTACCAATCTTATCCCTGATGCTAGAACAACAGGTTAATGTCTCCTAATTGCTCTTCGCAAACAATTCTGGGCATAGTTGGGTTAAAATATGGAGTTTGAAAAGCAAAGGCTTTGGTTTCCCCAAAGAAAATATAATGCGAAATTACACCCTTAGGGCAATACAGAGCCTTTCTTAAAGTGCTAATCTTGGGGGCCTATATGCAAGAAATAAAACAAGCCTAACACATTGAAATTTGAACAAACTGTTGAAGTTATTCAGCTAGAGTTAGCCAGTCCACTGGCTCAACATGGCGAGAACTGGGAGATGCCACTTCCTTTATATACTTGCCCCATTATTCCTTTCTGTCAGCTATATGCTACCTTTTGGCAACTCTGGCTCATTAAAAAAAAACAAACCTGTGACTTCACTCAGTTCACTAGCCTGGCAGAAAATATCCAGTAAAAAAGGTAAGACAAAACCCAAATGTGTATACAGTCTTCTGCTGGGTTTGTGAGTCAAATAAAAAAGAAGAGGTCCTGTTGTGTCCAAGCAAACCCAGGATGAAGGGAAAGAGCACGTGGCTAAAAATGGGAGAAGAGGAGCTGCAAGACCTCCTTCTTTCATTGAGATTTTGAATCAATGTGACCACTCCAGAAACATCCTGTTATGTGATCTGCATCAAAATTTTTCCTGTGCCTCTGTTGATTTGATTTCTAGGCATCAGTATGTTTGCCTTGCTTGGCATCACTCAAATTAGCTTATTTTTATAAAAGTTTGCTCAGAGTAAAGTCTTAACATTGTATTACGAAGACATATGGTAACCCATACAGCCACTACTGTGGTAACCAACCTGAAAAGATTTTAAGAACATTCAAAATGGTAAACTGCAACTTCTGCAACAGTAGGAAGCTAGCAGGATATAAATGTTTCTGAAGAATCTTGCAGATTTTAGAAGCTCTGTAGACAGATTAATAAGAAAGCATTATTTTCTTACAAAGGGTACCACAGAAAATTTTAATTGACTATGTACAGTTGCAGTCTTCAATGGATCATATAAGGATTTAAATATTAACATTTATTACCTTTGTCTGTACTATTTCAAAATCAGAGCATACTACTTCCATCTTAAAAAAAAAAAAAAAAAAAAAAAAAAAAAAAAAGACACACACATACACAGAAACAAAAGAAAAGGTTTTCATCAAGGTAGCAAGTCATGAGCTTTCTTAAGATTTTAAGAGTGCCAGAAAGTACCTTAGCAAAAGAAGCAAAATCTTAACGGCTTCAGAAATACTGAGAGCCCACAGCATATACTGACTTGACGGCAAAGAGCAGATTACTCAAAATCTCTAATAATCAGCATTTGGGAAAAATAAAGCACTTTACCATACTGATATACACCATACATATATATACCATACTGATACCAAGTATGGCTGGTCTGAACAATATAAGTTGCTACAAAATATTGTTTTACTCAAAGGCACAAATCTGAAATGAAACAGTAATCAATAAAAGTTTTGATTGAGCTGTTTACAAAGAGTCCTTCTGTCATCGTCAGCACACTGTCAGAAAGAATGCATAGAAAATGCTCACCTCATTTCTGCCATTATATCCTTATGCAAATCCTTTAGTGAGAAGGTTATTTTGTTCCTGTCATGTTCTGTGGTAGACTGAAATACCGTTTGCAAGATGTCTTGCATGATCTCCATAGTTCTGTTTTGGGACTGAGTAGAAACTTCTCTATATTGTGCATTATCAAAAAATGAATCAAAGAAGTCAACTATCTGAAGTTCAGTTTTGTTTGTATGCAGAGCTTCTTCTATAACAGAAAGATCAGTGACTATATGAAAAAGACTGTTAAGCAAAACTGAATTAGCAGTATGAGTATTATTCAATTTTTCTCTGCTAAGATGACCATCAACAAACAACATACCAGTGTAATCTTCCTTAGACTTATTTTGGAATAGTTCCAGAAATTCAACAATGTCTTTGACAAACAGCAGCAGGTCATTCAATGAATCTTCATTAGCCATAAGGAGAATTAGAGCATGCATAATTTTAGAATCATTTTTATTGTGACACTCACATAGAAAGCTGTTCAAAATCTCTTGTAAGTCTTCAAAATTTCTTAACATAGCATCTACAGATGATGTATTAAACCGCTGTATTAAATCATCAAGATCCATTGAAGAGGACTGCCCAGTGGCTAACCTTAGTAATTGAAACTCTTGGTCTAGCATCACAAGTGCATGTCTAACATTAAAATTCACCAATAAATCTTCTATGTTTGTGACTATAGGAAACCAGAAGTTCTCAAAGTTATCAGATATATTACTGTTTCCATTTAAAGCTGCTAATGTCATAAGGATTGAGTATGTATGGTTTCCAACAGAAGACAGCGTCATTACAGGCTGAATTACAGAAAAAAAAGAAAGGACAGCTTCTGTATCTAGAAGTCCAGAAACTTCACTAGTCATATTCTTAAAGTTTGTAAGAACAGTCTTTATAAAGGATGTTCTTGAATGTCTGTTCCAACTTAGACCACCATAAAGATCATGCACCTGTTCAAGAACACGTTTGGCCATCTCCATTTCTGCCACTGGCATACTGGCTAATGTTTCTACGATTTGTAAAGCCACTTGTCTCTTCAATGTGGAGGAACAATTGATTGAGTATGTATCATTCACCTGCAGTGGCACAGCATAGGCAGACAGCTCATTCCAAAAATCTAGCAGCTCTTTGAGAACTGAGTCATTTACATGATGGAGCTCTGAAAACTTCAGAAGAATAGAGTTCCATTCTTTGATCTGATGAAAAAAGCAAGTCAGATTGTGAGTGATTTCTGCCTGAAAGTCTTCCATAGTGCATGAGGAACTGTCCTCCAGAGTGATGAGTTTCAGCTCCTTAATTACTTCAATGACTGCATCGTAGCTAAGTGTAGAATTGCTATGCACAAAGTCACAAGGTTTAAAAGTGGGATCACTCTGAGGTGTTGCTGTTGTGAGAGTCCAGCAGAATGATGCAGAAAAACAAATTGAGGACTCTGCAGGTTCATCAGACATATCTGTCAGTGTCTCCAGTAACATTAGAAGACTTTCTACTTGATTAGAGAACTCCTCTTCAGTAAACATTGGCATTTTTGCTTCATGAGTCAGTATGAAAGCGTATACTTCAGTTAGTGCTTCTGTGATGTTTCCATGAGCTAACCTTTCCACAAGGCTGATGACATCGACGAGGAGATTGAACACCTCTTCTACATCATAGATCTCATCTTGTTTAAAGACTCGTGTTATTTGCCATAAGCCAGTCAGGTTCCCATTACACAAATTGTTCTCAAATTCATCCCACAAGTTTGTTAACATTCCTAACTCAGACATTTCAATATACAAAGGTTTGATATTGTTAAAGAAATTATCAAGGCTCTCCTGGACTTGTTCGAATTGACTTAGCAAGAACTCAACATCCATGTTCCTCATATTTTGCATCAAGGCTACCATATGCTTTAGAAACTCTTTATCATCTCTTAATGGAAAGCCAGTAAAATTAGAAGACTTGAAAATTTTAAGTGCTTTCCTTACCAGTTCAATATTCAGAGCTGCTGTCTCTATCAGTTTCTGGAGAAATGTTTTTTGTTCATCCTGCAAGTCTGAGTCAAGTTTACTTACCACATATTGAAAGAACTCCATCAAGAAACTGGTATTTTTCTCATGCAAGAAAGGTTCGATCTCAACATCCAGATGAGAGAAGCTGTTTTCATGGATTTCAAAAGTTTTATTTTTCAGAAGAGTTTGAATTTCTGCCAAAAGTTCTACTGATGAAAGCTGAACATGACGAAAAGAATTAAGGAACATCCTTGAAGTCCTGTTAAATTCCTGGATTGATGGACTGAAATGGGTCTTATTTGATGTATTCTGTAAGTCCCCCACCAAATCGTTAACAACCATTTTTATCTGCCCTTCAGAGTTGTTTAAAAGTGTAAAAATAAATTCAAGCACACTAATGTCATCTTTTACATAAAATTCAGGGAGAATAAATTTTAAAGTTTTTGCTATAATATTGAAATAAACATTTACACAGATCACATCAGAACCAGTTATGGAACATTCAGGGAGTATCAAATTAAATATCAAATTAACAAAGTCCATCACGTTCATTAGCTTAGCATCTGTCTCAATGTTTCCCAGAGATTTCAGCAGAAACAAAATATGTTTTGCACTTTCAAGGTGGGAGAGTGATTTGTATCTTTCACTGAGATTACTTAATCCACGTATCCATCTGTTGCAATCCTCTGCTTCATCTGCAGTACTATAGAAATGTAGAAAGGAATTAAGATGAGATGAAAAATTTGTTTGTGAATGGCTTATGTCTTTCAGACTGCTGTCCAAAATTAGTTTGGTAATATTCTGGAAAATGCTGATACAAACCATATATTTGCCTTGAGGTACACTTTCAAAGAAAGCAGTTGTGTCTTTTATCTCAGTGAGAATAATTCCAAGTTCCTTTTGGGAGAGCTTGAGAATAGTAGAAAGGGAATTTCCAATGGAAAATACATCAGCACTCTTATCTTCTCCCTTAGATCGTCCTGAGATGAAAGTATCAAGCCAAGAATTCAAAAACTCTCCGTTAGCAACCTTCAGTATAGATTTCTGCAATTCAGTTATCATGATTCCCATCGTGTCTAAAACACTTTCTAAGCTGTTACCTTTAAGCGAGCTTGTGACATCAACTGCATTGATAAATATACTTTGAAGATTAGCAAGCGAAGCTTCAAGATCTTTCCAGTCATTTAAATCACCACCTCCTTCAAATATGATTTTTAATAGATTCATTGCTGCTGTTGCAGTTTCAACAACAACCATAGCTGTATTATTGCACAGTTCATCATTAGTTACATTTAAAAGACTTTCTGAGAGATTTGCCAAATCATTGCTTAGACAGACAAAAAAGGTTGAATTCAAATGTAAGATTTTGGCTGCTTCTTCAAAAATCTCTGTCCAGGTTTGAAGCCATGTAAAAGTGCAGTGCAAAGCAGAAGGCACATTTACCTTATCCCCCAAGTTTGTTATATTAGACAGAACACTGTCCAGGGGAAGAAAAAGTAAGCTGTAAACCTCCGCTGAATGATCTACAGAAGTAATGTTTGATGGATAAAAATCAATGCACCCATTATTTACCAGACATTCTGGGGAGATATCAAGAAACTGTTCCAAATAACAAATGGCAGCTGTTTGGAGCTCTTCATCTATAAACAAAGTTTTAAGGATGCTCAGAGTGCTATAGACAACTTGCATCTCTTTTTTTCCTTTCTGTGCAAGAGACTGGGCCTGATACTCTGTGTAGTTGTAAATTATTAGCAATTTTTCACACAGAGACCTACTGGTGAAGTTCCAGAGAAGCTCAAAAGTTTCAGACAGAAAATCAAAAACTTGATCCTTATCTTGCAAATCATGCCATACTTGAAAAAGTGAAATATCTTTTGAAGTCTCATAAAGAAATGTTAACAGAGTGCTATTCCTCTCACTATTTAAGACCAGATCATCATTCTGGTACAGAGAGAAAAGCATTGGAACAAGTGAGGCCACACTAGAACTGTTTAATTTTTGTATGTTTTTAAAGAAATTGTGCACAATTTCTTCTAATTCTTGCACTTTATACATAAAAATTGCATTTGAGAGAAATAAAGAGGCATTACTCAGTCCATGAATTGTGCTGAAAGACATATTGACATAATCATCAGTCAATGATCTGACCTCATAAAGATTCCTCAGGAAGTTTTCACTTAAGTGTTTTAGATGGTTCAAAGCAGGAATATTTAACTCTGGCCAATCAGTCAGGATATTTTTGAGCAATAGCATACTTCTATTATGGATTTTATTTTCTGTAATGAAAAACATAATTCTAGATAAGGTCTCCAGTACCTCTTCCTCTTCCACTTGACTCAAATGAGAAAGCCTAGAATGAAGTTCATAGAGTACAGTTCTCACTATATGCCAGAAAACTTCTGTCTTCTCTTTTGTCCAGAATCTCTGAAGAGGCTTGAAATTTTTATGTAGCTCATTATGGAGTTCAGAAACTGCAAGTGAGAAATTGGTGGCAGATTCCTTTCCCTCAGCAAAGTTTTTCATCCATGTAATTGTATTATTCAAGACATTTTCAATTAGAGACTGGTTTGAAGAAGCTGAGAAATCAAGCATTATAATTTCTTTTATGACTTCTACAAGATGAAAAAGATGATCCATTTCCTTTTCACCAGAAATCTGTAAGTTTTCTTGTCTACTCAAAAACTCTTTGAAAGATGTCAAAATCCTGAAAAATTAAGCACAAGTTTTTTTCTTGTTAGTTAGCTAGCAGGCAGACAAGAATTGCTTAAATATATATTTTATAATTTTGGAATATAGTTTTATTTTGGTTTAAATATCATTTAAATAGCAGTTCACAAATTTATCACCACAAAACCTGATACAACACAAATGACAATCACTTTTGTTTTCAAAAATGTGACAAAACTCACTGAATAGCCACAGACACATTCAAATCAAAACCTCAATGTAGGCAGCTAGGTTAAAGAAGTGTGCATTTACCAGTAATTATAATCAAGCTTGTATGCCACAAGGAGTCAAACATCTTTAATTAAAGTACGTCACATTTTCAACTGCTGAAAAGAGCAAAGCTTTTATGCTCCACAACTACTTATTTTCTACAAAGGAACTTATCAATAAAATCGATCAAAACCTCCTATTTTCTGTGAATACTGAAGATTTTTTTAATCATAATTCTTGATAGCTAAACCATTCCAGTTGACCAGCTGATAGCTGAGCACTGTTATTTTAATATCTAGGAAAAAAAAAGAAAAGAAACCACATAAAATCACAGTGAAAATTGGAATGCTCCAACTCAGGTTTCCATTAGGTCAACACTTCTTATCAAAAGAAAAAATATTTACTAGGCAACATTTACTAGGATCTGCAAGACTGGTCAAGATTGAGGTGCATGGAAAAAGGAGCACTCCAATGCAAAGGTCTCAAATTGAAAATATCCCCTACATAAATACGTTTTCTTTTAATAGTTAAAATGCAGAACACCATACACTATTTAAAAGGTTTGTGTGGGAATTGCTGTGTCAACTACAGGAATGACTTCACCCAGACAAGTCAGGTGATTTTGTTAGTGCTACTGTGCAGAGAAAATAGTGCATACTCTAGAAACAGCATTTGAGACCAAATCCAAATCCTTGCCTGAGCAAATGTGTCTGCATTGATCTTTATAAAAAAATTGGGACAGAGCACAAAAGAAAAGTCATCAAACATTCAAGATATCAATTTGCATTCTACTTCTTAACTTCCATTTTATTTTTACTATAGATATCAAGAATATCTAAGCTTTTGAAAACCCAAACCAGGAGTTCTTTGCTTCTAGAGCCTATTTTAATCAAGCTGCTAAAGTCCCTGTCAAGATCTGCTTGAATGAAAAGCATGACATGTCTAACAGTGGAGGAAATACTCAAATCATGCCATTTATAAACTTTTAATTCTTCATCTTTCCTTGCATTGACAGTAGTTATTTCCATTTGATAAGTTAAACAAGGGACTGATTTAGCAAAGAGCTAAATAGCAGCATAATGAAAAATAAAGTTCAAAGTCCAGAAATGTAATTAAGAAAGTATTCTTATCTATTAACAGCTGTGATCACCAGCATAGCATGGTAAAAAGTTCACAGAACTTAATAGCAAAAGCAGCACTCCACAATTAGTCTCGCTGTTCATCTAGACAGTAGCAGGGCTATAATGCAAGTAACTTAGTGACAAGAACCCCTTGTAACTGTACATTGGAACTGTCAGGGATCTACCACTTTGGTTACTACTGATAACACATCAGAGATGGAGATATCTTTTTTTAATGCTTTTGAATGGCAGCCACAGAGGCATGACTTTCTTTGCAGGATTCTATTTCTTCTCGGTAATACTGAAAAACATCCATAGTTTGTGAGAAGAGGCAGGGTAATTATGTTCAAGAATTACAAAAGTCCAAAGTGGAGGTAGGGTAAACAATTTCTGGAAAATGGCTAAATAAAGAAATTACACTGACTAGTTCAACCTTACCGTGCCCAGGAAATAAATGAGGAATAATCTGGTAGGTCTTGCAGAAATGCTAAATAATGTCCTAGGATGGTCTCCAAACTGAGCTTTTGTCTAGAACACAGAGATGTTTCTAGTCTATCTGCAGAGAAAATAAAAATTTCAACATCAAGAGACAGATAAAAAAAAAGTTTTTATGAATACATATATGAACAACTTGATCAGCTCCCACTGAAACAACCTGAATAAATCCTACCAAATTTAGTAAGACATGAATATGTGCAGAAAGAGAAATACATCATGTAAATTTTAAAAGTAGTAAACATGCAATTTTCATTCAAGTGTTTGATGTTAGTTCTACTGAATGATTTAAAGGAATGAAATGCAGAATCAATCAATATCAGCTCTACATAAGGCACATCAGTATTTTCCTTGCAGAATTCCTTACAGAAAAATTAAAATACAATTCCTTACCAAAAATAAGGAAAAATATAAGATATCTTTTGAATTATACATGAACTGCAGAACTAGTTCAAATACAATTAGTTTTATTACACCAGAGCACACTTAGTGCTGTACTTGGCACTGAAACCAACACTAATATTTTTTTTCCTTGGAATTTCAGTAAAGAGAAAGTAGTTCTGTGAAATTCACTATTACTGCCCAGAAAAATGAAATATCTGGAACTGTAATAGATTACAAAACCTGTACAAATCAATTAACATTTGAACAGTTCATTTCATTAACACAGTTCTTTGATTAAGAAAGTACTGCTTTTTTTTGCATACATTCCATAGCTGCCCACTTACTGATGAGGTACTCATCACATTTCTGATTAGCTCTATAGAGAAAAAGAGCAGAGGACAAAAAGATAAATGTGTTCAGAAAAGCAGATCTTTAGCAGAAATAAGATATTTTGCAAATCCAAACAGCTAGCTAAAAAAAATAAAAAATAAAAAAAATCCACCAGTAACATAAATCCTTCAGAAGCTGGAAATATAAGTGGTCAAAAAACAGAAGAAATTGGAGCATGGTGAAACTGGTGATATTGGGCAAGGTCATTTTTTAGGCCTGTTTGGATCAGCCACATTACACCCTGCTTCACAGCTCCACTAAAACCTTGAGAAGAGTAACACAAATATTTAATGCGAAAGAATTCTGAAATGAAAGATCTCCCATTCCTCAGCATAATCTCAGCTATTTCAAAGTTTTCCCCAAATACTGAAAAAATAGTGTATTCCAAGAAAGTTAACAGCAGATGGGTCAGGACATCTGGGATATCACAGGACAAGTAGGATGAAGGAAATCAAACATCAAGTCCTTGCCTAATATGGAACAAGCCTAGAAATACATTTACTGAGTGACCAGCTAGTATGGTCTCCCATTTATATCCTGGACTTAAGAAGTCTTGCAACAATATTCTGTCAGGAAAAGTGGAGACTCCAACCAGGTTCAACCAATTGGAATTTTCCCAATAGAAATGGACAATCCAGAAATTTCCACTTGGCACTAAAATCAGTTATTTTCCAGAGTCAGGCTGTGTATATTATAAGTTTTCCTTCCTAATGATTCACCAGCTGGTGAATCCCAAGGTTGATGGAAACACAAACAGGTTCACAAATGCAAAAATCATCACCTTTTCCCTTTCCAAGGAATACCATACTCTAAAACAGACAGAGAACCATTAGAATAAAGCCTGTGCTGAGCAGTAGCTGTTTCCTCACCTGACTGATCTCCTGTGGAGCCTGCTGCCTCATTCATGTGTTGAGCCACCTTGCATGTCCAACTGACAAAAGTTGTTAAATCCTTCCAGTATGGGTTTCCCTCAAAAGCAAACAAAATATCTTCAAGTGTATTATTAATTCTGAAATGACACAATAAACAAGGCTACCATGATTAAACCAGTGATTTCTTTCAAAGTCAAATTACCTTGTGAACACTTGCCGTTTCTCTGTAAACCTCTATCTAAATTATATTGCTAATTTAAGCATACAGAGAGTCACAGAATGATATGGGGTTGGAAGGGACCTCTGGAGATCATCTAGTCCAACCCCCCTGCCAGAGCAGGTCCACCCAGAGCAGGTCGCATGGGAACATGTCCAGGCAGGTTTTGAATGTCTCCAGAGATGGAAACTCCACCACCTCTCTGGGCAGCCTGTTCCAGTGTTCTACCACCCTCAAAGTAAAGAAGTTCCTCCTCGTGTTTAGTTGGAACTTCATATGTTCAAGTTTGTGCTCATTACCTCTTGTCCTGTCACTGGGCACCAATGAAAAAGAACTGGCCCCATCCTGTTGACTCACACCCTTTAAGTACTTATCAGTCCTGTTGACTTAAGGAAAAACTGAGGCAGGCAGGCCCGCAAGATAATAGCAGAGTCCTTTGCCAAAGAAATCAGCAGCATAGTTATTACATCACTCTAAGCACAACTAGACTTTACCACACAGTTTTGCGAGCAGAAAAAAAACCACTTAAAAAACCTTTTTAAAAAAAAAAAAACAAGAAAATGCTCTGGTTCAAAAAGTAGCATTTTGAAATTGAAAACAATTATTGAGAAATGCTTCCTCTTATCCTGAAATACACCTTTGCATTAAAAAATATCATTGCTTTGTCCATGAAAAAAAAAAAACCAACAATCAAACAAAACACCTCACATAAAAACAGTGATGAGCTTTTCTTGTTCTTCAATGTTACTTAAACACAAGGTTCTATTCCCAGGGGCCTTTTAGCTCTATCAGTGTTTTTGATGCTCATAAAAGGAAACATAAAACTAGTCCTCCTGGTGGTTTCATAGTCATTTAGAAACATGGAGGGAGGGAAGGCAACCAACCATTGACCAAGAGCAAAAGGGACAGGAAAAGTGATATAAATTTTCTAATGCAAGATGTTATTAATAACTGTGGATTTAATTCCTGCCGCCAATGCAGCTTCTTGGAATTTCTGATAGATTCTTGAATGCTTAGAGCTAATAGTTTTACTGTTTTAATAGCAAACCCTTCTGTCAATTTTATCATACGCATAAGTAATGTAGTTGTCTTCTACACGTTTAAGTTTGTGACCTAGGGCATCTGTACAGTATAAATGCAACTTCACATTAAACACATGCTTTACATTGCCAAGCAAGAATAATAAAATCCTATCCTATTTTAAAACACTTTATTGATATAGGGATTTGTCCCTTCATATACTCTGATTTAACATCATGAAAGCTGGAAATCAGTAGAATTACTTAGTCCTTGCAAATTGCAATCAACTTAATAAAAAGATGAATGGATTTTCTGCCAAAATAGAAGAACAGTGACCACTTGATGTGTTCAGAAAGCAGCTTGAGGCTGCAATACCCATCCTAGTGCACTTCCTAACTACCTTCTCTTTAATGTTTTCCTGCATCTCCCAGGAGTCTTTCAGATCCAAGTTTCCAAAAATACTGAGCAGCGCAGCACTAGAGTGGTAGGTACCAGGAATCAGGCTCAGAACTAGTAGAAAATGCTTGGATGTGAGAAAACAAAAAAGGGAGAATAGTTTTTAGAATCCTAGATACCTGCATAACCTCAGCCTATTTCCATGCCTAGCCCCCCAAAATACTACTATCAATTAAAAAAAAAATCCTTTAACTTTCTGTTTGTGCCTATAGAAAATTGTTAACACTAGGTGGTAATCAAAAGCGAAGAGCAGGGGTTTAACCTTTTTATCTATTCAGTTACTGTTTATAATACCTTACTTCAGGGTAGTACCAGTCAGGATCATTATGTATTAAAAGATACACAAGATACATACAGTGAGAAGAGCAGCTGTTCCCGACAAGAGGTGAAATGAACATCTTCCTCAGGTGGTGCCTCTGTGCTCAGCAATTGATTAATTTCACAGTAATAAGCATAATTTTTGGTTAGCTGCTCTTCTATTTCTTGCCATCCCAAATAATCATCCATTTTTGAAGCTGGCAGGCTCTGTTGTCCCTGAGTTACTTTCTGCAGAAGCAGGACCTTTCACAGTAAGAAAGAAATATTTGAGACCAGTGAAAGGGAAACTAACCTGAGACTTTGGTCCCACTTCTTAGATTTGTAATAAACATGATCTTGAAATCCAACAAAAGACGGATGAAATAAGCAGTCTTTCAAACGGCCTTAATTTTTTCTGGAAGCCACAGCTACTTAGCATGCCTAAAACATCACAGCCCCCCACCAAGAGAATCTCTGCAGGAACACTTGTGCCTTGCCCCCAAGCACATTTCAATCAGTTTAAATAATAAGTTACCCATTCACTTATGAGTAGCAAAAGCTAAAGTAGTAAGCTACAACCCCTGCTAATTTATTTCCTTTTGTAATATTAATGTAAATAAGACACTGCAAGCTTTAAACATGAAAAGAATTCAGAAATACTTACAGATTCCTTTAGTGACTGGACCCGGTCACTTAGCTTGAAGGTCACCTCTGAGCCATTGCCAGGGCACACATATATTGCTAAAATGTCAATGTCGTCTGAGCCCTGTGGAAGTCTCAGGGTCTTTTCAAGCATTTTAAGCACATCACTGCATATATAGGAAGCATTGCTCATCAACATCTAAAAGTTAATGAATATACTGTCACTTTAAAAACGAACTCAGGGTGAAGGAACAGATTTAATTTACACTCCATATTAACTCTCACAATAAAATGTTAAAAGAGAAAAAAGTACAAAGTAAAGTTGGACCACAATGCTGCTGAATAATAAGTGAAATACCCTACTTAGCAAGTACTTTTTATCCCCCAAAATAAGCCTCTGCAGCTTTATGGAAATTAATATACAAACATTAAATAACAACATACCTGTTTTAGCTCCACAAAGAGCTTTCTGATGTCTAGATAAATGAATCCATCTCTTTCGGCAAAGGGAATCTGTTTTTCCAGACTACGTAAAGTTTCTGTAAGACATTTCCCCCACACACCCCATGAAGAAAATATTTAACCTACAGAGTAATTCAGGGACAGTAGAGTAGGAAGCATTCTTCTGGGAAAGAAAACTGTGCATGATGATTTAAAAATACATCACTTACAGAGGCATAAATGTTTCACTTTGCACAAACTAGGTACACAGTTGCACTCTGCACTTCTGAGAAGCAAAGACTGCTCCTCTTCTGCATCGCCACTGAAAAAGGTTCAAGGCAAGGCAGAAGGAAGACTGACTTTCTCACACCAGGAAAAGCATGACCTTATCCCCTTTCACAGTCATATAAGAGTAGCTCCAATGACTTCAGGGAGCTTTCATGATTTTCAGGAAAGGAAAATGAAGTCCTGTGTGGGCTTCCAGCTATGAATGCTGTAAACAAACTTGGACTCTTTCCACATGTGACTGTTGATTTAGCCAGCAAATTCTTCTGAAATACGGAAAGTTGGCCTAATTCCTTAAGCTCCCAAGAAAAACTAATCTCGCCGTTCTCAAATACAAGACAACCACGGAAGCATTACCAGTTCGTGTTAGGAAGTTGCCAAATCCCGTTGCCCTACAGAGGTGAGGCTGCTGCAGTTCCATGTCCCCAGGCCCAACCAGCAGCAAGGCTGGACAGGGAGGCACACAAGCCAACACGTACACAGTAGATGCATATGGCAGTCACACAGATCAACACAGACCAACACACACAAACAGCACTAATGGCGTCATCCTGTTCACCTACCTGGCTGGTCAGGGTGAAGGTCTGTTAGAGGGAAGGCATGCAGATATATATACACACACGCACAGTGTGGATTCCCACTATCAGCTGGGCTCAGACACCCAGTCTGCCCAGCAACTGCCCCTGGATACCAGCTTCCCTTCCCAGTTGCTGGCACCTGGACATAAGAGCCCTTGAGGCTGCATCCCTGCTCCATCTTCTGGTACAGATGTGCTTGCCCACACACACAGTGGATCGCTGCAATAATTGCTCTTGGACACTCAGTCCATCTGGTCCTGGTCCCTCAGCTCTCCCCAGCTGCCTCACACATAGGAGATACACAAACAGGTCTCTCAGTCAACACCCAGACCCCATGGACTCTCTGGTGTTGGCCTGGACCTCCTGGCTCCTCTGATAGTTGACTCCTCACTGTCAGAGGTGTGCACCTCCCCAGTTCCCAGGCCACTTCATCCGCCCTTCAGCTTTCCCAGCCTGATATTCACTAGCAATCACACACTAATAACTCCCACCCTTACTCACTCTGGTTTCTGGCACCATGGACACACGGATCCCACCCCATTTGCTGGCACTTGATTTCACTCATTCCACTCCTTCCAGTTGTTGCTATGGGCCCCTATGTGTCCCATGGTCTGACCTCGGTTACTGCATGCAGACCCCCATACACACACTTACACACAGAATAGAGAGTCCTCACACAGGTAAAGAGTTAGAAATGGAGTTTAGTGAGAGAGCGGGACAGTCTGCAATGGTCAGCTGCAGGGCATGGCCAGGCAAGCATATTGACCAAGCAGCCTGTTTATATGTGAACAGCCCCTTTCATCACCTTATTTCTATTTTCCCATACTTGTTCCTCCCCAAACCACCTAGATCACTTCGTCTCCCCGCCTTTGGCTCCTCTTCCAAACCTCCCGTACTAAGTCTTGTGCAATCCCAAAACACCCTTTCCCTGCTTCCTGTAATGAGTCCCATATTCCTAGGCAGTAATCCCCTCGGTCTGCAAAGTGACCCAACCTGGAAAGATCCAGGACAGGGTACCATTTGGGCTCTCCCACTTCCCACTGTTCCTCTATAGTCCTTTGCATGGATGGAGTTGGGCACCTACTGACAGGGCAGATGCCCAGCTCTAGAAAATCAGTATAACTCCACTGTCATGAAGGAAGGTGTACTGATATACAGTCTACAGGCAAAATTGTGTAGCATGCCTCAAATCAAACAATCCTAAAAAGGAGACTGCAGAAACTATCCTGAAGTTTCAGGTGTACCTTGGAGGTTTGAGTGCACAAGTAAATCAGGATTAGGTAATGCAACTAGCAGTACTGATTCCATGTGGCCATGTGCTATAAAACAAAACCCACAAGACAAAAATTACACCTTTTGGTCCAATGACCTTATCGATCCAAAAGATAAACAATCATCAAACTTAATATTAAATGTCCTGAAAGTGCACCTTTGGAATATTATGTTGAAAGAGTACTTTTTTCTCATCAGATCTCCTCCCTGCTATGCACTCAGTCTTTGTTCATTTTTACAGGCTAAAACAGATTTTACAGTTTAGTTCAATTAGCTGATACAATTAAAGGGTATGTTGGTTTATATAATATTTTTTTTGTGTACCAACAAGAGAACTGCTCACTGAATTCCCAGAGTAATCAGCTATAAAGCCGTTAAAGGCAAGAAGCATACGTGTCATACAACATAACCCAAGGAAAGGGGGCTTTGCTGTAATGTGCTGTAATGATGTTGTTATGTGACCTGCACAACCTTTACTCCTAGGAATGATGAACAGTACTAGAATACACGAAACTTAAGTCACAGTCTGTTAATTTCCAACAGTGATCTTTAAACAAGAGGCTTTTATTTGTAATCTGATGACAACTGATCTAGAAATCAAGGACCAAATTGCACAATTTCAGTGGCACCTTGGACAAAATTTGTACTGTAAAGCCATGGGCAAAGATCAAATAATTTAAGAGTATCAGTGTTGCCCAAAGGATCAAAGTGTATTTCACAAACCTAATTACAACTAATACAAGTGTTCTTGCTATATGTACCCACATTATAGTATTGCAGATCTCCACTAAAAGGTTTCACAGAAAGCTGTCTTGTCCCTTTTACTTTTTTTTTTTTAACATTGTTTTTTTCCTTTTTTTTAATCCAGATCTGTGTGAACCTTATAGTACAATTATATTGCCAACCAACTCCTGGGTATCATGGTGCTGAGCATCACACAATTTGAGTCCTAGCACACTGTTTAATAATGTAAATGTATTCCAAATCTAAAAGTGGCAATTGCTAAACAGACTTACTCACAAGAACTTCATGGAAGTTAGTTCATCTTATTTAGTTAAACTACTGAAAACAGATCCAGTTCCCCAAATTGTAAAATACACCTCCACTTGCACTAAGTTCTTCAATACTCTCCCCTCACCACCAGTCTCGCTCTGTGTCCAAAAGTGTTGCCCCAGAAGCACCCTGCCTCTGTGCTTCACAGCCCTCAATCAAATCCTTACTTAAAGAGATCAGAAAATCCGTATGTCAAACTCAGCATTTTGCTTCACCTGTAATGACCAGCCAGAAACGTCAAGCTGCATCTAAGTCTAAACCCAAGACCTCTCATTCACACACATGACTGACTGCATCAGAAACTTCTTGGGCACTGATAATTTTAATTTTTATTAAGCAGGTTCTTTTTCTTGAGTTAGATCTTTAAACAACAGCCACAGCAGCATACAACATCCTGTAAGATACCCAAGGAAATTGTTTATTCATGACATGAGAAGTGAAAACAGGTGTTATGTTGTGTTCTATCACCACTAAGGGAAACAGAATTTCAGGAATTCAGAAGCTGCTGTGAATATCTAAGTGTGACATGTATTACAGAGCCCAAATGCCTTCCTAGAGGTAGAACGTAATCCATTTCCCGTATTATTCTGTGGAAGTCATTTGAGTGCTAGTGACAAGTAACCACCCCGCAGCTTTACCTTCAGTGAAGTATAAATACTGTGCTATTATGTTCCTTATAGCTCCATCTACCAGAAGCAACCTCTTCATAACAGGCCACTGAGGTATATCCTGAAGTACAGACTGCATTCTCTCCAGATGCAGGATTCTGCAATCAAAAAGTAGGGCACAGAAATATTGTGTACTATAAACAAAAAGGTAAAGTTGCTGAAAAATTATGTTTGGTTTTTTTTGCTATGTAGTCACTAAATCATGCACTTTGTTGTTTCTTACAACAGCAGCAGTAGAGCTGTTTCCTTTTATAAAAAAAAGAACCAAATTCCCAAACGTACTACTAAATTATTGAACACTTTGACTACAGCGTCTCTCTTAACAGTAAATAATTGATTTTACAAAAAACTTGGCAAACTAAGGGAACAACAGTAAAAACAAAACAGAAGAACCCCTGTGACTCTCAGCATTCACTAATCAGTCTCCCAGGTGAGAAGTACAACTTTTTTTCATGGATAAGTCTACTTCTTTTCAGACTATTGTACCTGAAGGCCAAAATCATTAATGTTAGGGAAGATTTACACACTAAATCGCCTCCTTTCCTCCCCTTTGCAGCGAATAAATAAATAAATAAATAAATAACGGAGAAGTTTCCCATGAAAGAGTTTATTTTCTATCAAGCCATTTACTGTACTAAAAAAATGCTTCTGAACACCCAAAGGTGGGAAAAGGTGGTAGTGGCTGCTATTTCATCAGCAACTGTTAGGTCAAGCATAGGAGTTATAAACCTGCATCAGTTCATTTACTTAGGAAACATTTTTTCATTTTTTTGTGTCCCTGTTCAAACAGATTTGTTTGGAAATGGAAAGAGGCCTACCTATGTCCATTTTATGAGCTAATTAAAAGAGCATCAAATCCAGAACCAAAGACATTGCCTGATGACTTTCCACTTCGGGGCATGCTGCATTAGAGCATTTTTATCTTTCAGATTTAGCCTCAGATGTTGATTTTCTAGCATGGATCATACCTCCTCCAATGAAGGACAGTTTTTGATATGAACAAGTAGAGCTATGACAAGCAAGTGAGTCCTGACCATGTACTCATGTCCTCTGCTGAACCTGCAAGTAGGTACACTCTGAATTACAGATTTAATTTCTTTTTCAGAGGGTGTATGCATCAGCACAATGATTTGACTGTATATGAGGTTTGGAATTACAGAATAAAAAATAAAAACACAAAACAAAAATCAGAAATCAATTAATTGTAATATGAAGATAAATATTCAAGCTGATCTGACAAGTTGCAGAAAGATAACTTACAGATCATGAGGTGCAGTATACCCTTCTGAAAAGTAGGCATTGGATTTCTCATTCCATCGCTGGATCGGGGTATTTATCTCTGAAAAAATTTTCCTGGCTTCCCTGTCATCTAGAAACTGAGACATCAAATCATCAAGTTCCAAAAGGAGTTTCTGAGAAAAGCTGCTGCTGAACCATTGCTCAAATACCTAGCAGATTGAATGCAAAACAGAACGCACCTTTTTAGGGAATCAAAGCTATCTTATTTAGACAAGACACAGAATTTGCATGTCTTTAAAAAAAAAAAATTACAATTAATGATAGTCAAATTTCTCCCTAACAATGTGTCTAGACTCTGAAATGACTGGCCTCAAAGGCTGACTTCAGTACAGCTTGTACTGACCTGCAAGTTGGCAATATAACATGCTACATCTTACAGAGAACTAACATCCTATGCTGTGCTGTCCTTACCCAAAGACTCAGAAACGGTAAGAAGATGGCCTGAGACTGAAACCAACCAAAAGCAGACCTCCACAGCCAATTACTCAGGCTTGCTCTCCCTTACAGGACTTCTGCCTGCACTACCAACCCAATGGAAGGCAGCAGTCTCAACATTTTTGGGGTTCAACTGCAAAAACAGATGGAGAAGGAGCCTGCGTGCTCCCATGGGGTAGCCTAGAATAAGGCATGGCCAAACCTACTGACTGCTATCCTTTCCTCTACCATTACTTTTTTTAATGCCAAGTGGTTATAATAGATTTTTACTGTAAGAGACATCTTGTTCACCAAAGAAATTACCAGTGGCCAGCAGCATACAGTACTTCAAGTTGCCATCATAAGGATGTTAGCTCTGTGAAGAGTTTTAAAATCATGGCTGAAATTATCACTGGATTTTCCTACAGCTATGATAGGAATTAGTGCATTAGCTTTGGCAGTCACATTCAATTATTACTTCCAGTCATCATACATCAGTGAAACCTTTATCAAGACAGAAATCAAAGGTTACATTGTTTTGGAGGAAATACAGGATAAGCTCTACATGCTTTCTTTAGATGATATGCAAACACTTCCAGAGCAGCTTGTTACACAGACGATGTTTTTTAATAGAAAAAAAACATATTTCAGTGGAAAAACAATTATCAGCATTAAGGCAGCTAGTTAAGCGTTCTCCTTAAAAAACATCTGAATAGTTTATGCTTTTCTCTATGCAACTACACATCATAGAGACTGCATGCCAAGCTGTTCTGCCAGAGCAGAATTTTAAGATGCTATACTGGAGATTTACTCTCATCCCTTTCAAAATGCTTCAGCCACTATTGCCAGAGACAGAAGAGGCAAATTAAAAATAAATGAATTATATAATATATCAGTGGAAGCCTGTAGTCTGCTTTCAGTTTTGCCTAAAATTCAGGCTCAGGTGGGACAGTAAATGGGTCTTCCATCTGTCAGGCCTTTGAAGTGCAGTATATTTCACTATATTCCATATTAGATTTCAAATCTGTATTTGAGTCAACGAGAAAGTCTGATTAAGTGGACACATGGTGATAGATTATACTTCCAGTGTAATGATTCTTTATAGGGATTACTTTGTTTTATTAGCAAGATGAAAAAAGTTCATGACAATAACATTTAATAGCTAACTCGGATCTTTTAACTGAGTTACTGTTGACAGCCTACATGCAAAAAATAGGAATTTAATCTATTAACTTATTAAAATGTACCTGTGCATAGAGTCTGAGTTTGCTGACAGCATGAACAAGATACAGTTTGGCCTCATGCCATACAGAAATACAGCCTTCTTCATTATTCTCTTTGTTTGCTTCATCTTCCTGCACACTGGACAGAGCAGAGCACACAAACTGCTCCAGTGTCTCTCCTGTGGGAATCTGGCAGGGACATAAGAAATTGATGAGCATCTCAAGAGAGCTGCTGAGTGTTATCTCCGCTATCAACTTACTTATCTGGTGAAAAAAGAATATCATGTGGCCTCCTTCAATGAGAACAAAGCCTATTTAATCCAGCTTCATATTCTGGGGCATGTAGTTCAAAGTACTCCACACACAGAGTGGTGTATAAAATACCAGTGGCCCCATTAGGTTTCTCATACACAATGCAGAATAATAATACTTGTATATGCAAGGAATTTTCACTGTGTAGCTACACCAGTGTTACTACTTCTACAGTCATTTGCATGCTGATGCTGAAGTACAGCAATGCTACAGTATACTTCCACTAAAATAACTGTATTAAAGCACCTTCACAAGTATAGCAACTACTTATGTAAAAAAACATTCAGTGCAATGGCACATCTGAACCAATGACTACATGCAGCAGCCCAGTTCTAAATTGAAGTTGGAACCTTTCAGCAGTGTGGCCAAGAAGCCAGAAATTTGGCTTATAGCCAGACTTCTAAATTATTTTGAAAGATTTATTATTCCCAATCATAGAAATTTTATTAAAGCATATAAAAATGATTTAGTACAGTTTAATTCTCCCTATTAATGTGTTTCTGAGACACTTCACACCATAATTCCTTTCAACCATGACTAGAAAATGTATTAAAAGTTCTGCAGATGTTTTGACGCCAAGGGATCTGGGACATTACGTACAGAAGTGAAGTGCTCAGAACAGACATTGTCCAGGCTTCCATATTTCTCTTCATACTTTTTGAGGGCCTTCAATCCTCTAGCACACACATACGACACCAAGATATTAGTTTAATATATAAATAGTTAGCAAGTGAGTCACTTGGGATTACAAAGCCAACCATAGCTAAGAGGCTGCAGTCAAATTCAGTTCAGTTGATCAAGTTGGCCATCACTGACATTTCATTTAAAGGCCATTCCAAAGACAAGTTTTTTAATAATTTATGTCTTTGTGTACATCAGCAATTTTTATAATGAGCTCTTCTGGAGTACAGCTCTAGACTGGCAAAGAGCAAACAGATTTCAGATTAATACGAGCATGTTTCAAAAACTGTGGACTTAAGCAGAAATTCAAAATGTTTCAAGTTTTCTGCAGTTCAAACCAGACCATCACAACAGATCACTTTGGTCTAGAAGGAAGGTTAGAAAGCCCTCTCTGAAAAAGGAGATTTTCTTCAAAATTTGACACATCGCTGGTATATTAGAATAGCTGCACTGAGACAACTCATCAGTCAAGTATATTCCTATCCAGACTGCACAACTGAGAAGAAAGGACTCTCGATGTGCCTAAATTTATGCACAGAAGAGATAGGCATTCTTTGTCCAGCAAACTAGATGAAAAACGTTAACCTGCCAAATTAATCAAGGCAACTTCAAATCTAGGATCTAGTTTAAAAGCTTAGTGGAGCAAACCCCAGATTCCTCTACAGAATTGGATAATAAACTCAAGACTTCACCATACACAGTGGTGACTTCAGAGAAGTGTAAATTCATTAATGTACACAACTAGACCTATGAGCTTCCTCATGCACAGAAATTCCAGCTAAAGTTAAATACATTTCTTTTAATGGGAATGAAGCCAGGATATTTAGCTGTATTGTGGGTGCTGCACAAATCTAAGATATGACTATAGCTTCTGTAAGGCATGAAGAATTCCTTCAGGGTACAGATAAAAACAAAGATGAAAGGGACGGACACTAAAATTAATTTTCAAGTGGTTTACCTTTGTTAATTGTACTGTGTAATTTAGCAGCTTCTCAACATGAAGATCATCAAAACCAAACCTGGATTCGAGTTCTGATCTCACAGCACGTGGATTCCACAAAATATCCCCAAGAGAAAGATTATACTGAAAACCTGAAAGAAAAAACCCTTCTGTTTATGTCATTCCTGCTTTTTGTCCATGTTGTTTCTTGATGATTCGTACTAGATGAGATCCAAGTATCATGTTTCCAGCTTTTTGGAAAAAAAAAAAAAAAGAAAAAGAAGAAAAAAATGCGTGTACCTGAAAATCATTTTCATTATGATAAAATCCGTGATTGCATTAGTAATACAGTAAGATCAGTTAATGTGATGATATTCTGACAGCTGATACAATAACGATGAGATGACCCTGCACAGTGATTGCCCGCAGACCCAGCAGGCTGCAATTCTGAACTGTGTGTCTTACGCACATCCTCATGCAAATGTGTGTGTATGGGCTGGGTATGAATCATTGCTGAGAGGGACAGCACTAGGAGAATACCAGAATATCACCTGTGTACTACTTCAGTCTTGGTTTTCACAGCTGAAGCAGGATTTAAACCACATATAACTCTTAGCCTGACCTTCTGTGCGGAGCAGGCAGCTGCACCTAGAATATAATTGTGTGCCACCAGACAGTTTGCCAATGAAACTTGTTCCTGACCTTTTCTGGAGGAGTTGCCCTGGGGCCAGCCTACCTCCTCCAGTTAAACTCACCTCCCATACTCAAGCAGCAGATGGGGAAACATAACCCTTTAGCTGAGACCAGAATTTATGATAACAGAAGAATGAATCTTAAAGTAGAACAGCCATAATGCTTAACATGCGTGTCCAAAACAAGAGGTTATCCTTCTATCAAATGGAAGAAATTATCCTTTGCAGCAATTTACTCTCTGCCCAAAATTTACCACTGAAAGATCATCTAAACATGCTATATTAGACCAATGTGCTTTGTTTTTTCAAATAGTTGTCAAAGTCTGATGAAATTTAGTTATTAGCTATTAAAAGGCAGATCAATAAAGAAATGGGTTAGCACTATAGCAGTATAGTTGAATTCTTAGATTTTTCACATTAGGAACTCAGCAGAAGCTCAGACAGTTACTGCTAGTGCATATTGCCAGCATACTTACAAGGTTCTTAAAAAAAAAAAAAAAAACTGAGGCAAATTCCTTACCTTCTAAGCTCCTTTCCTCTATTGATGCAGCAGTTAAATTCAGTGCTGTTTTCACCATTTCATAGAAACTTTTGCCCAATGGCATCATAGCTAAATCCTTCAATGATGCTAAGGTACTGAAAGTGAAAAATAAAACAAAAATCAAGCTCTCTATACACCCAGAAAAACTGAAAGGGCTTGGTAGAAAAACATGAAGTTCAAGCAACTGAATACTAAAATACTTTCTTTATTGTTGAAAAACAGATCCTTTATCAAATTAAACTTTTCATTAAAAAAAAACCACAAGTTGAGATTCTACCATTAGAATTTCACTCCATTAAGGACATTTCTCCTATGAGGACCAATGTCCTCTTAAAAAAAAAAAAAAGAGAGAGAGAGAAAAAGAGTTAAAAGTGACAGCAAAAACTGAGAGCAAAAGCACCACAAGAGTTCTCCTCACAGCAAGGCAGGATGGACACAGAATACATAAATTTTACTTCCATCCAGTCTGCAGAGAAAAAGAAGAACCTTTAGAGCAACAGAACATTTATTCTCACAACAAATTAAACAAAACATATTAGAGAATGCATTGATAAAAAAAACTATATATATATTGAATTTCTTATAAGTCACAGTCTTGGTCCGTTCAGCTGTCTATTCTTGCTGCTGAAGAAGAAAACAATAACCATAAACTTATATCAGGAACACTCAGACTGTGAGAGTTTGCAAACCTTTCGAAAAAGACTTCTGCTTTTGGGATAGAAATACTACAAGCACAGCTAATAGAGCTTTGCATGCTAACAGTTCAGAGAACAAGCTGGAATAAGGTTATAAACGACTTGGGCATAAGGAGGAGAGGGGGAAGGAAATCAAGCCCCAACACTGTTGCATTCCACATACTGTAATCAAAAGAGACTTATTTCCAAGTTTCAACAAAAATACCACCACCATATCCTTCATATATTTTTTAGTAAGAAAAAAGACAGTGGGATGCTAAAGGTTACAGAATCAGCACAGTAAGTTCCCATTCAAAGTCTTTGAGCCCCTGCCTCCTTAGGGGGTAAAGCTGGTGAAGTTCATGGCTACTCTTGCACAGGCAAGCAGGTTCAGTGGCCTTCTCTAGCCTTATAAGTATGTTCATTAAGTACAATGACAATTACTTACCAGTCTATTACAACCAACTACCTACTCTGGCAAAGACATTTTTGTCTTTTTCCTAACAATTCCCTTATTTTACTGAAAATTCCTGTAGATACTTGTCTTAGTCTGTGCTTTTGATACCATGTCTTCTACTGAATCCAGCTGCCCTTTACCTAAGGCCAAAAACTTTCATATTCAGAATACAGTCTCTGTGCTTTTTTTCTTACTGCTTCATTTCTTGCAAGCCAAAGCTATTTTGATAGCAAGTGGCTTGAGAAACAAAATGGAGTAATTTTCCTGATATTGACCAAGTGCTACATACATATTTAGTCGATTAGAATCCAAACGATTATTTTCTTATATTCATATGTCAATATTCTGTCCTTCAAAGAGTCCCAAAGCACATTACAAAGTTCAAAGCCATACTATGTAATGGGCTAATTTCAACCATTGCTAAGATGAAGCTACTTCTTGGATACTCATAGGGAATCTCTGCTAAGCTGGACAGAGATGAAAAACACAGTTATGAAGGAATCAGAATGGATGACGACTTCTACCCCACCTCTATAAAAGCAGAATCCAGTAAAAGGAAGAAAATTTCAGCCTCTTTACACTGATAAAGATGCTTATTTTATTAAATAGCTAGTGAGAAGAAAAAGAATTACAGGTAAAATGTTAAAGTAGACCACTAGCACATAAAAGTACTTACTTTTGAATAACTTTTAGGAACTGTGCTATGGCAGCTAACCCATCTTCTGTATAAAAGCTGTTCAATTCAAGGTGAGGGAGTGAATGCAGAAGGTTCCAGAAATATGGCTGCTTGTACAGGTTTTCTGCTTTAGAAATAATTTCCTCCACTTCATTCAAATCCATCTTTATACGAAGAAGACACATTTACATGCAACACTTCCATTAACAGAAAAAAAAAAAAGCAGGTGCCTGTTACTTCCCCTACCCCTGCACTTTTGAATTTGAAAGCATTTAAAATATTTTTTTCAAGTGGAAATACACCTCTAGCTTTGGTAATTCATGACATCATTTTGGTGGTACTTTGAACTTATGGTAGCTTTGTTTCAGATGTCGTTCTCTGCTCTGATGGAAAATGGAGTTGGGAGAAAAGCTAAGCAGTATCTTTCTGCTCAGAAGTGTAACTCTCTCCCAAAGAGAAGAATCATCTTTGGTATCTCAAAAACAAGGAGCCCTTTAGTCCTGCAATGAATTTCTAAGTATAGGGTATGAAGACCAGGGGACTGTCAGGGACACGCCATCCCTGCCTCACAGCTCCCTGGGGGGGTTGGGGAGGGTGTCAAACAATAATTGATAGGAACAGCTCTTTAAAGATGGACTGGGGTAAAACCACTTCTTTTATAGGACTACACTATCGGACGTCTATGAAAAACATAGGATCTATCACACTCGTTTACTATGCAGTCTTTGTTTCTTTAAATTAATGTTTCACTAGGGCTCTTTTGGATAATGGTAACATCAGCGAGATTTACACAAAAAGAAGCTTGGTGATATTAGTTCTGTTACTAATAATGATAGGCTACTTCCAAGTAAATATTTTCTTAATGTTGATAAATACATTCATTCTATTTCAGATTCCATTCCAGAAATGAAATTTCATATTGATACATCTCCTTTCAATCAAGTATCTCATGAGCAATTTAAAAATGTTACTATAAAAATGCCATCTAAGTTCAAGTTATAAATTGTAAATCTAGGTTTCATGAAGCGGCAGTTACAATCACATATGGAGAAAATGCATTTTAAAATATTTTAAAAGTGAAAGCAGTGATCTGTGAAAGGTACAAAACTGACAGTAATGGAGATCCACTACTGTGCCCATTCAGCCTTCCTCTTTTTGTTGAGATGGTGAGGGTGAAAGACTAATGCATTAGGGACAGCACAAAGACCAAACTCATTTCACATAAATTGCCAAATTGATTCTGGAAGGAATTATGCTACAACTTGCAAGTCTGTCTTCCTTCAGCCCCCCCTTGAGTCCGCTTACCATATTGACTGGATCACAAAACTGAATTCAAAGTAATCTCATCAAAGCAAGGGCCCCATCTTTTCAATTTCACCACAGTCTCTTTTAAAGTTTTATGTTGGTTTGCTTCTGTTTTGTTTTTTTTTTTTTAATAATAAGCACACCTGAGGATAAGAGCTCCTTGCAAGACATTATGTAATATGATTTTATACAACTACACAAGGTCTGGCAGATGCACTTTTAAATTGCTCCTAATGAACAATTAGTCTCCAAATAGCTGTGAATTTTAGCTACTAACAACCTAGACTGGTTTAAATGAGTAATCTAGAAACAACTGAACCTCTATCAAATTTACAAGACATCATTTTTTCCTTCAACAGCATACCAATTTTTTTTAAGATAGTTTACTAAAACTTGACAGGATACAAATTTCTAACCATTATAATAAAGATATCTCAAAACCCAGAACTGTAATTTAGACATAGACTGTAAAAATACTTACAGTAAGAAGAGCGGTGATGTTACAGAGCCCTGTAAAATCAAATATTTTCCTTTAGAGAGGCATTATTAACTGCAGAAGAATCAATTTTATAAGCAATAGCAAGTAGTATACAAAGGGCATTTCTACAGACATGTGAAACAACTAACACCCTAGAAAGATAGTGGTCCACTTGATTTCCTGTGCTTTCCAATACTTCTACTATTATCACAAAACCAATTTTAAAGAAATTGCTTACCATACACTTTTCAGTAAGGCAAAATCATCACATCAACACTAGATGAATGCACTAGCCAGGCACACAAATGACTGTTTCACCGACATCTTTCTTCTTGAAAACTCAGCCAGAAAATCAGTGGGTCTTAAATGCTCACCTGCTACAGCAGCAAAGCTGCACAGTATGGGTGGGAACAGAGAGAGAGCATCCTGACTTGGTGTTTCCAGTCTCACTCTTTAAATGCGAGACTCACCTATTTGCCTAAAAGTCACCAGGCATGACCTAGTGAGGTTTTCCATCCCTATACTCTCAAGTACAACAGAAAAACCTGAGGACAAAGACTTAAATCCTGATAAATTACTTTTGAATCCATGTTAGACCAAGTAACCATGTACTCAGACTGTTAATCCCTAGCTTTAAACCTTTCCCCTCACAGTATTTTGTTAACTGCCAAGTAGTAAAACAACAGCACAATTTTAGAAAGCTAACTTTTTTCTGAGAATTTTACGATGGCCACAGCAAGTGGCTTTTTTCAGAGCAGCTAAAATTTTAGTATTTTCACTTTATTTTTAAAATAAAAGTATTTCTTTGTTCAGTGGTTATTACCACCAGATAGACTAAGAAATTAATTGTTAGAAAGATCACAGCTTACCTGAGAACTTTGAGTTTTCCTCCCATAGCTTTTCTAAAGCCATGGTTTTCTCTGTGGTCTCAATAAATCCCTTTGCAAGTTCTTCTATATCTTTCATAAAGCCTAGATCAGGTCCTGTGAAGCTCTCTGGAGCAGCTTGGATGCCTGAATTGCTTTTTCACAGAAAGAAAGGGGACAAGGGAGGTAATTACAAACTGGAATCAAGTAGCTAAAAAAATGTTTATATACTCACAGCACTATTCTGATTATTTAATTTTTTTTAACTATTTGCATTTACACAACTTTTATTTAGTTCAGTTCATTAGCGTGCAAGTTGCATCACCGAACCTCAAAACCTCAGGAAAGAGGGCAATGAAAAATTACTGAGCTGGAGCAGCTCACCTACGCCAGTAACCCAATTCTGGCAGGAGCCAGACATGTCCAAAGAAGTCTTAGATATTTCTGGACACACTCAACTTTTCTCCCCCCGTTTATTGTGAGTACAGGTGATGGTTCAGTGATGGCACATACTCTGAAGTTCAGCCTTTCGTATTGCATTTAAGGCAACAGGCTGCAACCAGAACAGGTAAGTTGGTCAATATCACCAGATGAAATACAGGTAAGTCTCTTTTTCTGGGCCATGAAGAAAGTTGGTGCTTCCTCTTTAGTTAGCTCGCTAAGCAACAGAAGGATGATAGCAATTCCACCACATTAACAAAAAAGCATACATACTAACAAACATACACCAATTCCAAAAGATGCAGTCCTGAAGGTACCCTTCTACTTGAAAAGTGAGAAGAATGACGTCTCTGACTACATATTTTTGCATTATGCAGGCTCACACACCAGAAGCACCTGTTGTTAGAAAAACCTATACAGTTTGTATTTGGGATATGACAGCTTGTTTTTTCAAATGCATACAACAACCTATAAAAATAGTATCCTATTATCATTACTGGCTTTCCCCTGATTTTAGTTTACAGTTAAACTCCTGGTACATGTTCCTTCTATTATGTCTGTCATACTACCATCTGGTGGCTACTCAATAGCACAACAATTTTCTAACAATACTTTCAAGATGAAATCAGACATCAGAGTCATTTAAACATCTCTATACAGGACAAAATAACTCAACACTCTCCCAAGCCATCATAAACAAGGGAATAATCATCTTTTACTAGGCTGTTGAATTCTGTTTTATCTTATAGGAAGTTCAAGTTTTCTTAAAGTGAAACCCTGTGTAGCAAAAATATTGCTATTTTTTGCATTAGAAGCATAATTAACTGTAAAATAAGCCCCACTTACAAAAATATAATAGAGAGCTACATTTCTTTCTTGTCAAACTTGTACGTGAATATTAGCTTCCAGCACAATTCTTACTTATTGGTGAAGAAAAACCTAATGAGACAGATTCACAAACCGAAGCAAAAACCATTTTTCTGATTCTCTCCTTTCTCTTTCCCTCCCTGATCCTCATTTGTTCAGACACCCACAGAGCTGTGTGCAACTTTAGACCAAAAGATGAGAAGAAAATTTAATCTTAAAACAATCAAGTTCTTGATTGCTTCAGCGCAGCTTATTTTGATCCCAACTTGGCCAACTGCCAGTAGGATTTTGGAAAACTCTTTCACCAGCCTCAAACTTCAGCAGATTAAAGACAGAACAATTCCTCCCCACCTTCCTCCCTGTGCCTGCCACCCCCGCCTTTTAAATGGAGTTTTAAAAAGCAGGTTTCTGTTGTTCAGAGGGCAGTTTTTAGGGTGATTAATACCTGCACTTCAGCTATTGCTTTTGAAAACTACCACATAAATTCTAATATTGCTAACACACCTACTGCCTGAAATTCCAGACAGCTAGAAACACTGGTGTTCGGCAAAGAAGAACAGGAACACTAACTACATACTGAAAACTTTCTAGCACTGTGTGTTCTGAGCATGAACGAGTGGCCAGCGCTTGACCAGAATAATAACAACCACATTGGTTAAAACACATATCCAGTCAGAACTTTAAAAAAAAAAAAAAAACCAAAAGAAAAACCTCTAGTTCAGTTTCCACAGGATTTTTCACCTTTTTTTTTTCAAAATACTCACTGAACTTTAAATTGACAACTGAACTCACAAAATAAGCTCACTGAAAATAATCATCAGACTTCAAAGAAATAGAGCATAAAGGCAGTATTTCAACCCACATTGTTTTCACTCCAAACTAGATATAAGCCTTGCATCCCTATGTACAAATCTCCCTGGTCTAGACGCATTGCAAACAGTAACACTCTGGGGAAAAAGGACACTTGTACTTACATGGGAGCACATGGCTGGTCTCAACACTGCTGCCAGGGCTGCTGGTGTTGCCCAGCCTCCCTGCCAGCAGCAGGTTGCACAGATGACAGTGACAGTGGAGTTAGTAACTCCCTCTCCTCTGTCCCCATCGCTGACTCTGACACACCTTGGATCTGCAACGCTTGGGTTGATAAAGAGCAGGGGAACAAAAGAAGCCTCTTGGCATCTAATTTTATGAGCTAAGAAGTTGGGCAAAAGGCTTCAGATCATGATTCCCTAGGTGCTGGGCGAGACAGCAGCAGCAGCCTGCTTAGCCCTCCTGCTCTGCCCCTTGCCCAAGCAGGACACCAAGGTCAGCTGGGCTGCCCCTTTGGTGTCTCTGGGCTTGAGGGCTGGGGAGACAAGCCACTGCCCTGCGAGGGGTCCCACAGAGTACATGAAGGAAGACACATAGACTAGAAGCAATAAAGAAAATAGCTGGCAGCATTCAGAGTGTGGTGGCTCTGAAGAGCTCCAGGGAGAATTGCAGGGAAAAGCAAGTTGATGGTGAAACAAGGGGAAAATAGGAAACAGTATAGGGGGTGTAGATATTTAGGGTATGGAAGAAGGACCAAAAAACAGGCATAAGGCCCAGCTATTACAGAAGAGAAGCCAGCAAGTGCAAGCAGAAAACCTCAAAGAAACACCACAGTCCCAAGCACAAGCCCCTCAGCAGGATGAGAGCAGCCATTCAGACATGCTGTTTCTGAGCTATTAACTTTAGGGGGATTTCCAGGGCAGGAGTGATGTCAGCCAGCTGCCACTCGTGCCTCTCTTTGCCATCTGTCCCAGTTTGAGGTAAATCTATCAGAGCTCTGTTCAAGCCACAGTCAAGCCCCACATTGGACACTTTCAACACCATCATTGCCACAGCCCTTCCTCTGGCTACTCTTGAAGAAGAGTGAAACCTCCTTTGGAAAAGGAAATGGCAAATGGCATATTAATTATCAGGCTGAGCTTTATGAAACAAATTAAAATATTACAGAGGTTTCATTTTCTGAATATCCATGCTAAGTTTTAAAGGATTTTATATATTTTCAATATGGTAATATGGGACCATATTTACCTTCTAATAAGAATGCTATGAGATACTACTAGTTTCTTAATTCAGCACTAGTTACACAAAATTGCAGGAAAATGTCACCATCTTGCCAAAAAGATAAGAAATTAGACTTCAAAACCAGCTGCAGGGACAGACAAGACAAGCGATTTTCAGACAGCATGCCAATAAAAATACTTAATTGTTCTACTGCTACTCTCCCAAAGATCCTTCAATGTGTGCTTTCTGGGGCAGAAGATGACATTAACTTACTGGTGTATGTGTAAAGGAAGTCAACAGCATCAGTTGCTAGGAACAATAAAGAAGAGAAGCAAGGGATGACAAAAAGGACAAAAGGAGGAAGACAGTAATTTGTAGGAGTGGACGTACATAATTAGAACTGGGGTGTTAGGAAAAGTTGTGTATACGTATATCATTTCATTATCATCCATGGTAACTCTTCCTTAATTGTTGCATAAGGACTGAAATCAAACTAAAGACACACATTCATACAAGCTTTGGCTGTGACAAAACACCGTAAAAGAGCAAAAAGTCTGCATCTCTGTGAGCATGTAAAAGCAACTGGCATTTCCTAGTCATGACTCAGAAATGCTAATTCTGTCCAAATTACCCAGTTTCTTAGAATGACAATAAGAACATTTCAGAGCTCATCTGAGATCTCAGCTATGATGTGCAATGCCATTTAGACTGGTGATTTTCATAAACCTCTCAGCAAACTCTTGTCTCGCCCTCACCCCTATCACCACATTAAAGATTTCTCTCTAAAATTGCAAAGCCCCAGCTGTGCTGGCTCCTGTTCTGCACTATCTCAGGACAGCCTGGAGACATGACATCTCCATCAACACCAATACACATGCTGGACAATAGCTTACTGCGTGTCTGCCACAGAAAGGAAAGATCTTTCCCCTCCATGTTGTGTACTATTATAACCCTTCTAAAATGCAATAGACTAAAAAATATAAAGAACAAAAAAATTGTTGTTCTTAGTTGGTTATAAAGTGGAGAAAACTTATGTTTAAAATTCCTTTTCTCTCCAACTCTATGACAATCTATCAGCAAGATCACAAAAATTGCTTAGGTTTCTGGTTTGCAACTAACAAAAGCCGGTCCAGACCACATAGGGCTAGTACTCCAATAAGCTCCTGCAGCATACAGCTATCTTGCAGAATTCCTTTTTTTCGTTTGAAGATACACGTCACTAAAGAAATATTTGACCCTCTAAGCAATTTTTATGCAAGTGCTATCATTGTCGCTCGGACCTTCCTTGATTTTGTTTTTCCACACCTGCTCTCATACATGAGCTCTTCTAATACTACTCCACTAGAGAACTGCAGAGGCCCAGGTATCAATAAAATCAGTAACAAGAAAGGGACCAGCATGAGTGGGGCTGCTCCAGGACTGGGGCCAAGCTAGGAGCTGAGGTGACCCTGGAAGAGGCCGTGCCCTCACTGATGGGGCACTATCCCCCAGGATCCTAGCCAGCAGGCAGAGATGAGGGTGGGTCACAGGCTCCAGCAACAGCCCCAACATGGTGGGATAAGCGCAGGAGTGCAGTCAGGTGCCAAAGGAGACAAAGCTACCGCATGGGACCAAAGGGTCCATCTAGGAGAAGATGCCAGGGACAGACTTAGGGCTACAGGGTGTGGCTGCTCAGGCTGCTACTACTTGTAGCTAAATAAAGAGAAATAAACTAATGTGCTTAGAAAAAACATTTTAGAGTGTTATTTCTGTGATCTTTGTAGTTCTAAGTCCAAGAAAACTTAAGTTTAGTTTTGTTTTAGATATTGGGACATGTAACAAACATAGATAAAGGAGTCTGAGTTGCAAGGGCAAATCCCACCACAATCTGCAAGATTTGCAGTGGAATTAAGAGTACTGGGAATACTTTGTTCCATGCAAATGCATTGTCATTTTTGGGTGTGGGTGTAAGGCCATAAGACATTGTGCTGTGTGGTTTTTATACTTATTTGCACGCTCTCAATTTTACTCTGTGCTCCATTAAGATGAGGTGGAGGTGGAACATTCTGGAAAAAGCAGGGAAAAATGTCCTTTGTCATGGGAGCTCCTAAATATACCTCCTAAATATTCCCTTACTCCTCTGCTCTGAGATACTGCTGGGTGTAACAGGCTAGAGAATCACATCAAAGAGCTGCAAAGCAGCAGCTTTTGCCATGGCTGAAGAGAGAAGCAAGGAACAAAGCCTCTGAGCTGTTGAAAAATGAATGCTTTCTGCGGCATCAGAGGAAGCAGCAGATTTTTCTGCAAATCAAAGTTTATGAAGGAGTTGTAGCCTTCACCTGGCTCATCTTCTTGCCATGTTGGAGGCTGTTAATGGAGCCTGTTGCCTGGAGAGACGGTGCCACATCTGTGAGGGCATGGCCTGCATCAGGATGACTTCAACCCCTGGCTAAACCCCCATCATGGAGCAGTCCTGCTCAGGCTGCTCACTAACAAATAGTTATTTGGGTGGTTCATGGCTTTCATAGTGGAGGTTCCAACAGAACTCATAGAATTACTTTTTCCAAAAGGCAACAACTATATTTCAAACTGATAGCACCCATGTGGTACAGGCTGTGAAAACAAATGGGTTAGGCATCCATGCAAACTATGCAGAGTCTTTGATTTACCCTTAAAAATCAACATTGTTGATGCAAAAATGTCCCTGAAAATTATTATAAAGGACCACCTGTGGTTTGATATAAATCCTCAGTAATTGGTATTACTGTTCCTATGCCACCCTTTCTCTCCAGTCAACAGAGGGACACTGGATTTAGTCATGTTTGGCTGATCAAGCTGACAGTCTGTATTCCTAGGGCTGTTGGCAGCCAGCATAAGTCAGAGCAGCCCTGAGGTTGATTTAATCTATACTGACGGACCTGCTGGAATAGACTGACCTCAGAATGAACTTCATCCTACCTTTTTACCCCTTTTCCTTACCTAAGCTATATGCTACTCAGCGTAGCCTATTGAGTGTATAAATATGCATACATGCATTTTATTTTTCAGTTGAAAAATTGAAAGCCACTGAACAATTTCACCAATTCTTAAGTAGGTCTAAGACTGCCTCCAGGAAATTCTTTCCTGTTCTTCTTTTGAGCTGAAATATAATTTGGGCAGTTCAGTCAAAGCAGTGTAAATAATTATGCAGGGCAGTCAATATAGTTCATAGTTTCTAGAGGTTTAAAACACTTAGATGGCATCTGGACTAGTGATATAAATAACACCTATCCTCTTAGGAAAAAAAAAATTAAAAAAGCTCACAGCTGCTGTACCTCAATAACCTAGTAATATAATATTGCCACTGCAAGTAACAGGCTTTGTACTGAGTTTGTAAGACCACAGCACAGAGGCTTGACACCTTTGCTTTGTCTGATCTTGCGTTAATGTGCCTGCAGTTTGGTTTTGACTTGGTCTAGTTTTAACTTTTTTTTTTCCCTGGCCAGATGGCTATGGCTATTTGCTTTACTTTCACTTGTCATTGTATAATACCACCACAGTTTTATACACGTAGTAGTAATAAACGATCTTTCAGTGCAAAGTGAGATATTTATGATTAACATAGCAAAGCAGCGCAGAGGAACACAGGTCCAGTATAATAGTAGAGGCCTTGAGAAGTGGGGACACAGGATGCACTGTGCCGGAGTACAGGTCCAGGATCATAAGAGATGGTTGCCACAGGCTGGCACTGAGGACCCCATGGCTATAAACAACTCACCAGTGGTCAGTGACAAAACCAATTTATAAGTATCAAGAAAAAAGAACAGGTACCTAACATATGTAAAAGATATCATATATATTCAGATGTATCACAGAGATGCAGACCAGCGGAGAACAAGCAACGTATAAAAGCATTAGCAAACGTAAGTAATCCCAAGTGCACCCCAGAGTGAAAAAGAAGCCATCAAAACCACATTCCTCCAGGGAATGGAGTCCAGATCATGATTTGCCATAATAACCCCACCACCACCAGACTGCAGCCACTGACCTTATGACCCAGTGCAGCAGTGGAAAGATGAGCATAACCCCAGGGAAAGGAATAGAAACTAAGAGGTTGTGTAACAATTTCAACTGTATTATTATTATTGGGATAACTTTTTTTAGGGATATTACTGTAATGCTGTTATTTCTGTATATAAATATTGTGTGTAATACTAGATATGGACTAATAATGATTCGTGGTTTAAACTGTTAAGATTCCCCTAACAAATTCTTACTTTATGTAGAAGGTGTTTGTTCATAAACAATATTTATTTTGCAGGGTCTTATGCTCAATCAACAACTCTCTACATGTACAAATAAGAACAGACTGTCTAGATCAAACGGTAAGTATTATGGCCTGTCACTGTGATACTGAAGCTTTCCAACTTGCTGCATGTTGATATTGCTATCTATAAAATTCTACAATAATAAGCCATAAAAACTTGGTGCTCTTAACACACTTACCTGGTTCAAACTTCTAAGATCTCTTTAGGTAGATATTCTCAATTTTCTAAGAATAAACATACATATATACACACATAAATTCTGATAAGCTCACCTTAATTTGACTTTATTGTTATATATTTTGAAAGGCTGCATCCTTCAGCCAATTTGCATGAGTGTCTTGCATCTCAATACTTTTCAATATTTTGAAGTAGATGACATTATCACATTTCTTAAAGGAAAAGCCCGAATTCAAGTTCCTCTTTTTTCTTTCTACATTCCAGGTTCTTGTCACAACGCCCTCTCACAGGCTACTTTTTCAAGTTCTTTTTATTACAGAGCTGCTAGTCCTTTTTTGGCCCTTTGTCGGTTTGACTTAGGAGTTATCCTTGTTTTGCTTTTCTGTGTTTATTCCTCCTATTATGTATGCTCCCAAACTATTCAAAGTTTAAATCTATATGTGATACACTTTTTGTTGCTCAGTCTCACCGTCATGTAATAAAATACTTTCTAGTAAAGGATAAAAGTATGCTGTCACATGGCAGTAGGGAAGGGCAAGAATATCACAAGGTTCCTCTCCAGTTTTCCCCCCAGAACAGTTTTCAGTACCTAATAACAACATGAAACTCCCAAGAAAGGCAAACAAAAATTAGAAAGAGCCATGACAAAAGTCCTACATATTTTGCATTCATAAGGACACTGAAGGCAACTTTTAACACAGAGTAACAAAGCTCCTGTTCTACCTGTCAACAAGACAGTAAGAACCTTTGCTGTAGAAAAAGATGCACTGTGATACTGACAGCTCTGTCAAATTCATTTAACTTACCGTAAGCGGTTGGTTTTCTGTGTTGTGTAACTAGTATTCTTGCATCTTGAACCAACATTACAGAAAAGGGTCCGCATGAAAGGATAAAGGCCCCGACTTGGTAAATCCCGAGCTTCTAAGTAACCTAAAACCACACAGTGGCAGAATTAAAAACAGAAACATTGCAATTACAAACCTGTACCATCACATTGTGCTCCCTTCTCCTTGAAAGTGGCTTTGTCACCTGCAAACAATAAATTTGTATCCATGGCAGGTGTCCCATATAAGAACAACTAATTTACCACAGGAAATGAGCAACTTTTGTTTCAGTCTTTGAAAAGCTGGTTTTCACTGTAGTAATGCTGTTGCAACATCATATGCTTTCTAGCCTCTCTTCCCCAAACGATTTGTGACCTAGATCAGATATAGACTTCTTCACAAAATAGTATTTCCTTTTCTCCCAGGCTTTCATGAGATAAAGGAACTGGTATTCAGCAATGTCTGAATGTACACCCATCAAGGCTGTCTAAACAGCAACTTTTCCATATCTCTGGAATTTATCTGTATCTCTCCATAGTTCTGAGAATTTAAATTTCAAAATATAAAGCATCTTTTTGCTTATTTTGAAACATAAGGAATAGCTATAGGGTTCATATTTAATTTAATTTCTCTGTTTAAATCAGCTAAAATTGAGAAATAATTGAAAGATTATTTCCCTTTTCCTCTGGATAATCTTCTTTTAGCAACCATTACATCAAAATTAAGGGAATAAAATGAGAAGGAGATAAAAAAGCTAACATTTGGGCTAGTACTTTTACTGAATATTCAGAATTGAAAGATGCAGAAATGGGGCATTTACTACATGTATATGATACTTAAAAATCCTAATTTTATTGAAATTCAGGTGCTGGTATTTTTGAAACATGTACCATTAAAAACTGCACTGTTAGTAAACCATCCTTTATTCCTCAGGAACTGTACCTGATGTATAAAAGTTGGCTCTGCTCTGCCCCAAACCAGGACACCCACCTAGCTATGGCTTGCTCAGATCCACAGCTAGACAAAACTGAATCCCACTGTGGGATTCTTTCCATTGACTGCACTATATTTAAGCCCCCCATTCTGGGATATCTTTACTATTTCCTAAATACTTCTACAAGCAGAGATGACCAAAATAGAACATAGGATAAATAAAACATACAGTTTTCCTTGTATTTAGGGGGCTCCTGGAAGCGGACTGCAGCCAGAATCAGGAAAAGCACACATGGCCAGAGTATTTCAGTGAGAGACAAGACCTGAAAAGGAAAAGCAAAACTTCATCAATACTGTAGAAAACAGGATTTGGGAACAAATAATTAAAATTCATATATCCTTTAATAAAAACCATTCAATATCCCCTCTACAACGAGTTAAGGGAAAATAACATCATTAAAATCAAATTAGCAATTAAGACTTGTATTTAAAACCCTTATAACTTTTCCAAATACACTACTTTCAGAGTACAAAAGCAATTTTCACTTTTGTTTATAGTGTTTGTCAGTATTTCCCTCTGGTCAACACAGCGACTCTGCCAACGTGATGACAGTGACATTCAGCTTTCCCATACCTCTTAAAAAGCCAGCAGCATTCTGCACCTTGCTGCAACTCCTCATGCACTCCTGAAGCCTGCTGTCCTGGAGGCCTACCTCCTTGTTCTTCCCTGGCTACCTGACCGCTGTCATTCCCACCCTTTCATTCCCCTGCAGTCACCTCTTTCCAAAAGCTGCCTTTGTCACCTCCATCAGCTTGTGAGACCAAGCTAATGGGCCTGAGGCTGCCCACTACCACGCTTCTTGCTTCCCTGCCTTCCTATTTCCAGGGCCACAAGGCAAAGGCAACCAAGCTGGTGCACTGCAGAGCTCACAGATTTTGAGCTGGTCTCCTCTGGGCAAATTGCACGTACACAGTATGTGCTTGCCCCTCTGCAGAGAGGATGCAAACCCCCAAAAGGATTACTCAGAGAAAATAAATTTAAAAAAAAAAAAAACAACCAACAAGAAACAAAACCAACCGTCTCAGTTTTCAGCTGCAAAAACAAAGAAACTGCCACTCTGCCAACTTTCGAAAGACTTCTAGATTCACTGATAAAAGTGATAGGAAAGTGTGAATATTGAACTCGGCAACAGAGATGTAGTAGAAAGGACAAAGGATCACACTAAAGATCTCCCATTAGAGGCTATTAACTTCTCTGAAGCATACTGGGAATTTTTATTTCTAAACTGTCAGAGTTGAATCAAATCCCACTGGGGAAGTGATTCCTAAACTTGGGTATGTTAGAAAAAAACCTGAAAAAGTAGTAACAAAATCTAATGGCAGAGTTTTCCCTGAGGAAAAGGCCTGCTCTGCTGAACACAATGCGAGGAACTAAAGACTTCCTGAAATTTAGGGAAACTGCCATTTATCTAAACTGAACACACTCCAAGCCAGTAAGAGCCAACAACAAAAAAAAAAAGTGCAAGGCCTGCTACTTTCAAATTTGTATGGAGCAGCGAGGGCTGGCTGCTCCCTAAGGCATGGGGAGCCATGCATGGTAGCACCTCCCACAGGACTCCACGAGGCAAGCAGGGGAGGGCAGGCCAGCCATCACAAACAGCTTCAACCAGGGGTTCAGATCCTCAAGGCAAGGTCACAGTGATGAGGTAGGACCATGGTCAAGCCAGAAAGACAGCAGCCAAGCTCAAGCTCTGAGCTAGAGAGTGGTGCTGCTCTGACTTTACCCAGGCAGGAGCTGAGGGCCCAAAAGCCCCATTTCAGCTAAGGCCTGGGCCCAGGTGGAGCTGGTCAGGGCCATTAAGGCTCAGCAGTGCCCCCAGGGCCCTGGCAGCAGCATCAGCTCCTTGGCATGTTTATCCCCATACCTCTCATCTAGGATCAGAGAGGCCTCGCTGTGGAGCGGTGCCATTGCTGCAGGGTTGGGGGGAAGGGAGGGTGCAGCCAGGTACGAGGGATAAGGAAAGACACTGCAGATGAGAGTTGGAGGAGGTGTCACCAGGCTGCCCCTGAAGACACACACCACCACCCCCAGACCAGTGCTGGGGAAAGGAGTGGGATGGAAGGTCCTACAAGAAGCCCAGGGCTGTGGGAGACCAGATCTTGGGGCAGGGTGGATGGTTTATAGGAGGCAGGCCCCGGAGAGCCATAGGCTGGCCTCCCTGGTGCTCACCTCCGGGCTCAAGGCTGCCTACGCTGGCAGTCAGGGCACAGCACCAGACACTGCTTCCTAAAGGGCAGGGAGCCAAAGGAGATGCCAGGCCAGCAGGGTCCTTCTCAGGCAAAGCAAGCAGGCTAGGCAAGGGGAGCAAGGTTCATCTGAGAGTTCTGGATCTCCAGGCGAGTTTGCAGTGATGAGACAGGCCTAAGACCAAGCCAGGAAGCTAACCTGCAGGCCACGGCCAGTGAGGGCAGCCAGGGTCAGACACAGGCCTGCAATCACCACGAGAGCCTATTGCAAGGTACAGCTAAGCCAGAGACTACCACTCCTACTGAAGGCCCCAGGCTGAATTTAAATAGGGGCAGGGCTCAGTGTGTGGGTGGAGGCCCTGGTGAGGCTGATCAGGGCCATTAAGACCTATCAGTGGCCTCAGAACCCTGACACCTGTGAGCAGAGATGTAGGTGTATTTAGGTATTCACTTGAGAGTGCCCTTGACATAGAATAGAACTATTTATCATTTGCCCTTCTTTGACTCCTACTCATCTTTCTGTAAGCTGGAGAAGCCCTTTGGGATTCTACAGCATAGAGACCATCTCTGGGGAACGTGTGGACTAACCAAAGTCTTCTGATTTCAAGCTCTCTGTTCTGTTCTACTGAACTGGACTTTTCCTAGGGGATTCCTTTACCACTTGCAAGCAGATCAAGCATAAGCAAACAAATTGAAAGTGGAGTTGGCTCAATAGCTTCCAAGTCCCTTGCACAACATCCACAATCATACCTGTGACCCCCAGGCACTAAAATAACTATGCCAGCTTTTTGCTCTTTCAGTACAACAACCAGGACAGAACACAAAGTGACGTAAAACCATGTTGAGGAGCCACCACAGCTAATTCCAGGCAGCTCTATAGCTGAAAGCACAGGACTGAACTCATGGCTAAAACAAGTCACTGGTTGTCACCTACCAACTTACTTGACCTGTTCCTGGGCTTTTTTGCCTGCAACTACATTTTAGAAATTTTTTGAACTTTAAGAGTTTGACCCACTGAGAATTGCTGCTGGATTATCAGGTGGTATGTAGAACTCAAAGCAGAGAAAAGGGAAGAAATAAGCCATTTAAAGGTTTAACTGAGTGTCATCTGGCTAGAAATACAAGAGAATAAATACTGACTAGAAAAGTCACATAGACTGTAACATAGTAGGATATGCCAGCTACAGAACAGTTGAGGACTGTCTTCTGGTTTAAGCTCTTCCAAAATTAATTTGCTTAGTCAGAATATCCAAAAATCTGGCATGCATGGAAGGGTTATTATTACAAATCTAGGACAAATAAGCCAAAGAATCTTAAAATGCAAAAATACAACAGCAGCATTTTTTAAAATGGGCAAATTATCTTTTTTTTGTTTTTTTGGTAACAAACCTAGGGATCAACATGATCATTGCACAATGACACTAGCGTTGGACTGGGGTAGAAAGGCAGAATCACAGAACTGTAAGGGTTGGAAGGGACTTTTAGAGATCATCTAGTCTAAAACCCCTGCCAAAACAGGGTCACCTCGAGCAGGCTGGACAGGAATGCATCCAGACATGTTTTGAGTATCTCCAGAGAAGGAAACTCCACAACCTCTCTGGGCAGACTGTTCCAGTGCTCTGCCACCCTCAAAGTAAAGAAGTTTTTCCACCTGTGCAGATGGAACTTCCTGTGTTCCAGCTTGTGTCCATTGCCCCTTGTCCTGTAACCAGGCACCACTGAGAAGAGCCTGACCCCATCCTCTTGACACCCGCCCTTTAGATATTTATAAGCACTGATGAGATCCCCTCTCAGTCTTTTCTTCTCCAGGCTAAACAGACCCAGGTCTCTCCACCTTTCCTTGTAAGAGAGATGCTCCAATCCCTTGATTATCTAATGAAATAAGAGCTGTAAACAATTGTTACTCTTATTCTGGGATGCATTCTCTTTGGTTGTTGTCATTCACCTGAGAAACCTCATTATACCTAAAGAATAGGGTAAATAGCAATGGTTTTGGGGAATCTATAAAATTCATGGTTTAATAAATATATTAAATTCGCGACTGGAGAAGAACAGTCAGCCAAGCAAGTGTAGGCCTATTAGAATAACTTCTGTTGTTTAGAAGCTTTTTGGAAAACAGTTTCCTCCTTTTCCATTTATCTCCAAAATTTCGGTATGAATTAATGGCTATCAGAGGTAGACTTCTCAGTCTAATATGTTTATGCTTTTCTTTATTAGAGTACCATGGATGTTGATAATAGCAATTGCAGAGAACCTAGGAATATTAAGAAATAATCCCATTGTCCACATTGCCGTAGACTGCGCCAGTTGTCCTTATTACCATCTCAACCACGGCCTGGGTAGCAACAGCAGCAGTGCAACAGCAGCAACCATGCAGCTGATGCTTGGAGTCTGAAATAGTTGGTGTTTTTTTTCCAACTTCCAAAAGAGCCTTTAGCAGTCCTGTCCTTTGGTAAACTAATGACTTTTTTTAGACGAATAAAGCAAACCGCACTCAGCTGGCTTCCAGCAGAGCCTGTGATAACAGGGGAATTTGGGATAAGTACAAGAACTGAGAAGGCAGCTGCAGAGGCAACAGGTTAGGCTGAAGTGGAAATAGATCGGAGGACTCAATGAACCATCAGCATGCTGCAGACATTAAGAAAGCAAAATTGATCTTACTGAGCAAGTTATTCCCAGTAAAGGTGGGAAGTAATGCTGCTGTACAAGGCACATTCATGTTAAAATAGGAAAGACACCAACAGAAGAAGGTCCAAAGAAAGGGATTTTGAAAGATGGCAGCCCTTCTGCAGCTGCTTTGCGAAGGCACGGAGGGGAACTGGAGTCTGATTGCACATGCCAGCTCTGGTGAGTTGCACCTGGGAAGAATGGTGAATCTGGCAGTGGAGCTTTAGGACCTGGCTGATAAAGGCAGTCAACTTTGTAACCACTCACTGCTATTTTATTTTATTTTTATTTTTTTGCACTGACGCAAAAACATGCATGTGCAAAATAGGGCACACTGAGCAAATTTTAGGGCTGTTTATATCTTTTAAAGTGTGGAAGAAAGGAGTGTGAACTCTTAAGGACAGAAGCAGGGCAAAGATGACACTCATTGTAGGGACAGATGAAGAGCAAGAATCATACCAGCATTTTCTCTCATGCTTAACATTAATTCAAAATGAAAATAATTAATAATAGCAACTTTTTTTAAAAAGGCATAGCTTTAGGATAGGCTATGTTTCTGTTTTCTCCTAATAGTCGTATTAGCAACTACACAGTCCAAGCAATTCACAGTGTGATTACAACCCCAGTTCTCCTCTAAATTGGGGTATCAGGACAAGGGAATTTGGGAATCACGTTTTGTACTTTACCTATCTGCAAATTTGGATAGTAATAAATACTACATAAACAATAGTTAAGAAATGCAGTGATAGAAAACTTAAGTAGTACAGTTGCCTGGTAGTGTGTATCTATCTCCTGAGCTTCCATAATCTGTAGTTCAGAAGCAAAAGCTTCCGAAACCTCAGAAAGAGAAGGTATCTTCTATGCAATGGCAATGTCAAACTTCAACTGTTGTCTAAACACACGTTATCCCATGCTGATTTGAATCATGTTAGTAAGAGATGCTGATGCCTGCCTGAATTTCAATCAAAACACAGTACACTTATGTCTGTCACAACCCCTTTACCCTTCACTATGTAATATCAACTAATATCACATGACACTCTTGACATATCGTTAGTGCCACAGACCACACTTGTCTTCTAGCCGTAACTGCTGGTAAATAACCATGAGAAGACAATCACCTTCTGCAGATAGATCTACACAATACAGAGCTGAAGCACACCAGATCTTTCAGCAGGGTCATATCTCTTCAGATTCACAAGGATCTGCCTGGCCCTTTGTATAGGTAGGCGATGGATACACCTGGATTTCTCCTTGTGTAATTGCAAATGGAGCACCTTCATGGCTCAGTGCTCATAAAATGAGCACATAAGGAGGTTTTGCAAATTACCCAGGGCAGCTCCTGGCTCTGGACAGTCAGAATTAAGTTTGCTTTGGGTCATTCATTGTAATTCCTGGTTGGGGGGAGTCTGCATCTCAGTGAGCTCTCTGTTCAGGAAAGGTACCAATAAGGCAAACTTAAATGAGTTAAGATTTTGTCCCTGAAAAGTAGATATGATGGAAAACTAGACAGAGCAAGGAGAGAAATAGATCAGCATGGAGGAGAACAGGAGATACTGAGAGGGCACCTAATGCACACTGGTTGAAGTACGAAGAACAGGGAGCATACAGAAGTGTTTAGGAATGAAGAAGAATATAACCAACAGTATCCATCCCCCCAAAATACCTTTCATGTTAAAAAACATCACTTGAAATCATTTGGAGAAGAAATTCTCTCTCTAAATCACAACTCTATTTAAGTGAAATATTTCTGAAATGAAAAGCTGTATGTTTATTTAGTTGAGGTAATCCTATCCGAAGCAGCCAACATCCCTCATTGCAAATTCCGACATCACCAGAGACAAGGGAAATCAATGAGAAACTATTAATTGCAGTGATACATTTTTCCAAAAAAATGCTATCTCACTTGAGATAATTATTTTCCTTTTATCTTAAATTTAAAAAATCATGCCAATCATAGTAAAAGCAAACAATGGCATCTCATATTTGAGTATTATTTTAATTTTGACTGCTGTTGAAGTAGCTGCCACATTCTTCTGCATATTGGAATTTGAAAGCTTAAATTAGGCTTTGTAGAGTGGACAAGAAAGGAAATTTAGAAGTATATACAATTTTAATATACAGTCCTTGCATTCCTCATATCTAGATTTTGGTCTCAATTGTGCAAGCTTTCTTACATTATCAATGAGTACCTGTAATGTGAAGGAAATTGATTTTCATCCTCCCCACTGCTACAAACACTGGTAGCATCTAATGATAATTAAAAGATAAGCTGTGGCTCTTCAAAAGTTTTATGAGATTTCCTATCTCATTTGCAAATTTGGGAGCATTGATGTGTTCAGCCGTTTTAGAGTTAAAACACACTGTTCTTCTCTACTTGGCTTTTCAACAATTAGGAGACCAAAGGCAAAACAAGGCAGTCAGCCTGTCGCTACCAATCTGCTGTGAAAAGGGAGAATTAAGGTAGATAGAAACTCTCTTTCCAACAGATACTAAAAGAAGACTTAAAATATTCCTTTCTTTACCATTTCCAAAAACTCACCGGTTGCCTCACACGGCAGAGCCAATTCTTCCAAAATAGAGCCTTGAACTGGTGTACAGCATGCCCCATATTGCATTCTCTTTCCTTCATCCACTTGCAGAGTGGCTTCTTAAGGACTTTCTAGCTCAGAATCATCTCACCAAGCAGTCTGAACGGATTATTCAGTAGCTGATTAATTCCAGCGCTAGAGAATGGTGCAAGAGATTTGCCTGCTTGCTGAGAAGAGATGAGATTATGTTTCTGCCTCTTGTTTTGCATTCGTTGAGGAATCTCATCTTTCCATTTGCTCAGTGCAATGAACAGTAAGGGGATGGGTTTGTATAAATGCCTTCAGGGTGCTTTACTCCACACTATATATTCTGCACTCGTTTCTACTTTTCTGGAATAAAATTGAATGCAAAGAACAGGAAAAAAGAATATGTAACACACATTTGTCTTTTTCCAGAGTTTGGTGACTTTCTGTCACTGCAGCATTCATGTAATTTTGCATGCATATGATTAGATTTTTGGAAAAAATAAAAGAATAGTAGGGAAATAAGTGACCTGTTTAACCATGTAGCCCTATAAATGTCTGTATACTTCTAGAACACCCTTATAAGCACACATCTAGCATTGAAGTGGTCCTGTTGCATCATCATATGACTGTTTAATTTTATATTATAAGAGGGGTGTGTTTGACATATCATTCTCCTTTTTCAGTATATATTACCTACATAAATGTGGAATATTCCAACAAGTCAGAAAACTGTGTTAATTAATTGCCACATGCCATCCAGGATGAAAATTGGTCTTCCAGCACTTCTTCAGCAAAGAGGAGGGAGGGCAATTCCTGGACCTGTTGGGGATGATCTGCAGAAGAGGAGCTTGTACATACCTGTGGCAGCAGGGCCACCTGCAGAGGCAGCAGGTGTCTGCTGCTGCAGAGCTGTGCTGTTTCACTGCGGGGTGAGGATGACTGCTCTGCCAATGGGAAATGCCACCTTAAGCGGAAGAGTAAACTTTCTGTACATTTTGTTCTACCCAAATGAATTGCCTAAGACAGAATCTGATCCCCAAAATTTCTCTCTGTGGTCAATAGAGACACATAACACAGCCGTTATAGAAGGTGGTTCAAACCACCTAAAATCTGAATCATGAATCACACACACACACACACATTAGGACAGTGCAATGCCTGAACAAATTTTCTTTATTTCTCATTATTGCTGAGTAAATTGGACATTACACTTTCTGCAAAATGTGTTACTAATGAATGAAAGAGACATCTTAACATTCATGGCTATTTTCCCATATTAAGAAGAAAACCCCTCCAAATCTAAAAACTTTTTGGATACAGAAGTCACTAGTGAGGAATCCAATTTCCACTAGACTTGAGCTAAGGCAGCAATCTAGAAAAATTAATAAACCTGATGATACTTCTGCTATGAGCAGCTGCACATCTGCAGGTCCACTGAGCTCTGCCAGTTCCATGGGATGAGGTTCAGCTGGTGTCTTAGGTCCAGTGTCTAGGCTTCCCCTTCCCAAATTTTGCATTTGGGTCACTCAGCAGCAGTTTTTAGTCCTCCAGAGCATGTTGTGAAGCTTAGTTACTCCACTTCGGTTAAACTGATTGCTTTATCTGTTAAAAAAATTGTATTGAAAACAGTGCAAATTTCTGTTTTAATTTTTACATTTTCCATGGGTTCAAGGCATAGAGAAAAAACAGATTATATAGATATCATGAATTTGTAAATTTTTACATGCTGGTAAAAGTTGCCTCCCAGCACAGCAGAAATCACAGATGTAGTCTGTGCTGAATGCACGGTCTGTTCTGACGCAGAATATGACTAGCTGAATTCCTTTCTTCCTCAAATGTGGCGGGATTTCCTTTTATTTTCTCTGCTCTCAGACTGAAACATTACTGGAATAATCATCGCATTTAAAGATGAGCAATGAAGCTGGTGAAGCATCCAGAGCACAAGTCTTATGAGGAGCAGTGGAGGGAACGGCGGGAGAGAAGGAGGCTGAGGGGAGACCTTATCGCTCTTTACAACTACCTGAAAGGAGGTCTTAGCGAGGTGGGGGTTGATCTCTTCTCCCACATGACAAGTGTTAGGACGAGAGGAAATGGCCTCAAGTTGTGTCAGGGAAGGTTTAGATTGGATATTAGGAAATATTCCTTCACCAAAAGAGTTATCAAGCATTGGAACAGGCTGCCTGGGGAAGTGGTTAGGTCGCCATCCCTGGAGGTATTTAAAAGACATGTAGATGTGGTGCTGAGGGACATGGTTTAGTGGTAACTTGGCAGTGCTAAGTTAACAGTCAGGCTCAATGATCCCAAAGGTCTTTTCCAACCTCGATGATTCTATGACTGTATGATTTAGCTTTAAATAGAAATGTGAAAGTCCTCAGGACATAGTAAAAAACTAAGTAGCTCAGTGTTACCTGAACAATGTACCTCTAAGGCAGGATTAATTAGTTATGTATGCAGGTGTGTCTACTGAGCACATCTGTTCTTCCATTAACCCGTTTTCGACTCCACTTGTCTGTCATGGTACTGGTAAAGTGTGCACCTCCAGTAGTCATCACGCACACGTTACCACCTTTCTGCTTCCTCCAGTGCTGAAGAGCAGCCCCCATGCTGTGCAAGAGAGACAAGTCCTCCACATCTCACGTCTCCCATCATCCCCCCGCTCTGGGGCTCTCCTCATGGCATGCCCTAAGGTGGTGAAGTGTAGCTGGGCGAACAACTAAAGAGGAAGAACATAGCTCACCATGGAGCTCCACTTCACCGCTGGCTGGCACTTGCATAAGGGATGTTTCTCTGCTTTTGGTCAAGCAATGCTAAAATCCCTGCTATTTCAGAGTATGTAGCAGTAAATTTGTTCACCAGGACCAAAGGCAAAATTCTGAGATAGCTGAGACAAAAATCCTGTGCACAGTCAAAGTATGCATGTTTAAACAAATATTTGTCAATGATTGAATATTGTGAATGTGTGTATGGGTTCACACAGCTGTTTTTGAAAACTGGGGAGCAGAATCTATAGTGTGTGATTCATAGGAAATGGTAAACTAGTCAGTCAGCATAATGAATTACAAGCAGTTATTTATCAAAGCAGCTGATACAGAAGGCAGTTCCTGACTAGTATGTAAGCTGAAACAGCTCATACAAACCATTTGCCAAATTATTTTGAACAAGTAGTTCTGCAAAATCTCTGTTCATCCAAGTATGTGATGTGCATAATTTATTATGCTGTATATAATTACATACCCATAAAAGCTGCATTCTATTTTTTAATGCTAAACAACTTTTCATGGATACAGGAAACAACTATTTTGTATGCAATTAGTATTTGGTACTAATGAATTACCGACTCCTCATTTTACTATATAAGACACTCAGTAGACAAACACCTTTCACCAGAGAGTTCTGTTAACTTCATTTGCCCTCATACATCATTGTCCTTTCCTAAAGAAATTCATTCTTGCCTAGTAGAGTTGTTTTTCCTAGAACAAAATGTATGAAAGTAAAAGATACCTCATAAACGTTCAACCGAGAACAATCTCTGCAGTGGCACTCTGGGAAATTACTTCTAAAAGTAATTTTAGAAGAAACGGGATGTATGAGCTTGATTGTATCATTTGCAATGTTACAGAAATAGGAGAACTATGAAATCAAACCACCATCCCCCGCAACAAACCCTTGGCACAATAATATTAAAAATTAAGCACGCAGGCAGGAAAAGCAAATCAGTTCTGAATATTTTTGGAAAGACACATCAGCTGTATTGCTGCCATCCTGGAAGCTCTTTTGAGTGACCTAGGTTTCATCAGTACTGTGTCAAGCAGTACCCTGTACAAGTTCCAGCCTTAAATAGCAATTTTGTTTAGGAGTTGCATGTACAAAGAGCTTAAAAAAGTTCAAACACAGCACAGTTGCTTGTAGGCTCAGTGAAGTATCTGCTTTCAGGGCGCCTTAAGAGGGTGGCTGTAGTCAACAGCAACATGTTGAATATTGCAGGGCAAATTAGGTCATATGTTTCATCATGTGCTCCACTTATTCCTTCTGGAATGGAAAAAAGGATGCTCGGAATCAGGTCTCCAAAGCAAGGACAAGATAGTGGCTTCCCCTTTTCTGCTTCTGCTTAGCTTTAGCAGCCTTTGTCTCAGTTTTAATTATGAAGTTTAGTCTTATAATATGCAAACTAACCAAAACCACTGGGGCAGAAAAAGCAGAGAACCTTCTTCCAGCATCCATCTCTGGTTTTAAAACTCAACTGCTTTATAATATGATACCATCAACATGCCACGTCTAGCCTGCAGTTTTAATATGGGCTAATTAGAGTGAGTTGGCAAGCACATTCAAAGAAACATAGTTTTATATGATAAATAGGTTAAAGCCTAGGAGCCAAAAATACTTTTTGGTAGACGGGAATGCATTCACATCATGTGAGAATATGGCTGGGACTGGTAAACTAGCATATTTTCCTCCTACCACCCACAATTTCTTTCACAAGGTTTACTGTGTGATCACAAGGCTTTCCTTTTAACATTATTAGGAAAACTACTTGTAAACATTTACATGGCACAGACCTGTTTTGCAGACAAAGTGCCTGCAGCATGACACCAATTAGTAGCATCTTTCCTGGGAGACACTTCCTGTGTGCAAAGGTAGGATATGATGAAAAATGTTAGTCATGGGAAAGGTTAAGTAATAGGGTTGATTAAAATGGAGCTACACATTTAAAAAAAAAACAAAAAACAAACCAGACCCGATCTCTCTTTCTTTGAGCTTCTGGGCAGCTCTAGGAACTTTATTCTTGTAATATGACAGACTGAGAGTAAACTGAAAATTTTCTTGCTGTTACAAGCTCAGCGCCAACAAGAAGCATCTGGAATCAGGTTTCTGTGTTGTGTAAAACCGGCTCGCTCTGTCTTTTTCTGCTGCTGTGTTTTATTTGTAGCCTGAGCAAAAGCATTGCCCCTGTCAGCATTACTCTTTCTTCTATTATTGTGCCACAGAGTTTCAGATTTAATGTTGCTCTGTTCAGTGACCTCCTTTCTCTTTAGGCAGAAGACTTTTTTAACTGTAATTTGATTCATACTCTGGAATATAATATTAATTGGTAATTATTTTAGAAAGAGAAAGCATGTATTTAAGTCGCTCCAACTTAAAATCTGAGAAACTTTCAGAGAAAGTAAACCTCAACATTTTATAGCAAACCATAATAGTGCCATCAAATCACAGTACTGTGCTTTTTTGCATTTGGTTGCTGCACACAGATCCAATCCCCAAAGCTCAGTTTGCTGCTCGCAGTACCAAGGACTGCATTCAGAACATAACTAACTGCTGATGGGCAAACCTAAAAACATTCACACTTTAGTTTCTTATACCTGTCTTGTCACGCAAATGAAACACATCTCTGATTCAACTGTATAAACATTTTACTTAGAAAAATATTGAGATGCAGACTTGAGAAGAAAATCCAGTTCTGTTACATAATGCAGTGAAAATCCTTTGCAAGAATTTAGGAAGAATGTTAAAAAAATATATTGCAAGTTACATGTGTATATTTTCAAGAAATACGAAATTACTGAATTATTTACTTAGTTTTCAAACAACGGATAAAAACATTTATAGTCTAAGCACGTCTGGCAATACGTCATTCCAAAATTAATAGAATAAATATCCACTCCTTCAAGTCACTTAATAAAATTACCGCACATTCTGTCTCTTGCAAATGTGAGACAAATGCGTTCTAGCCTATTGCCACTGTGGTCTCAACCATTTCTTTATCAAAAAGGTAGGAACAGGCCAGAAGAACACCATGAGTCACAGAACAAACCATTGCTAGAAAACACCAGTTTCACCCTTCATACTTCCATCCTATTACTATCTTCTGCCCTCCTTCTTTGCTTTTATCCCTTCTGATCTCTAGAGTAAACCAATTCTGTAGTGTATTGTTAGGTGCAGGGTGGCACAGAGAACAAAAGTCAGCCTTTGACTTGAAATTGAGGTTTCCAGGGTTTGCAGGATTTGTAGATCCACCAGGAGATACCGCACTATGTAATATCAAACACATCCTTAATATCTTCTATGTTGTTAAAAATACCATCACGCCAAATCTTGACTCATGTTCAGCAGCCTACGTATGCTGCTTTTCTATATGATACAGAACTAATGTGAATGGCTAATATTAAAGAATTGATTTGCATATAAAACCCTGTTAAATATTTTATAATTCTTTATGGATGCTTTTGTAAAATCTACAGGAAGGTAACTTCAGTGCCGGATGCACACAGCTGAGTCATTTCTTTATCTCTCTGTCCACTTGCAGTCGCAAGGGAAAATACAATTGTTCTTATCCGGGTAACATTCTGGCAAGTTTCCTCTGAAGCTAAGAAAAGTATTTTCTTGCACGTAAGAGTTGTCTATAGAGCACCCTCTTGCATTAGGAATGCAGCATTACAGGGTGGTGACCAGTGGGAAACAGTAGGATACTTGCTCTCCTTTGAATTCTAATTTTAAGTTGTCACACATCCCTTTACTCCATCTATTAGGAAGCACAGAAGAAAAGTTTTAGCAGAAAGTACAATGTCCTAAGGAACACCAGGAAGGAGAAAGGATGTATTTGCAAAAATTGAACAGCTAAAGACTTTCAGGGGTTTCTGCCAGGGTCTTGTGTACAGATTTAATAGAATAAAACCATGAACACTTAAACTTGAGCTCCAACTTGGCCAGGCCACAATGCTAGTTATCTTTCAGCACATAGCACGTAAGAACTTTCATATTAGTTATCAAAATAGAAGTGCCTACTTTATATGACTGTTAATACAAAAGCTGTGTACTTTCAATTAAGCAACTTTTTCTTTTTAACCAGTTGCCAGATTCTTGCTGCCCTTCTTTTGAAAAGACAAATCACACCACCTCAGATTTATACCTCCAGGATAACTGCAATAACACACTTCCCCAAAACTTTACACAGCCACATTAGGTGGCTCTTTGTTTCCTTGATAAAATGTTTCTTCTCTTCTTTAGGGAATTCATAGTAAGGATTTTTTTTACAACAGCCAACTGCCTCCTCCAAACCCATCCTGGTTAACGCGGTACAAGCTCTTCTTCCGCCTCGAGCGCAGCACATGGCTTCTCAAGCCATCTCTTTTTTTATCTCCTTGCTGCTGTTCTGGGAACAGGAGGTTGCAAAGCAAGGATGTGCTTTGTTGCGTGTTTCCCAGGGGAACTGACAGGGCTTCCTGCAATGCCCAGGCAAGCACTAGGCATAGTTAAGCATAGATTTTAAATTTTTTTTAATTATTATTTTTTAAATAAGAAAGGAATAGTTCAAACAAAATGCAGAGCCATTGCCACCTGACTCCTTCCCTTAATTTTGGGGAAAAAAAAGCGTTCTCTGGAGACTTAGATTCATTGTATATCCCAAGCATAAAATAAGAAAATGTGTTTTTAAAATTAAAGGAAGACTAAATTAGTAAATTGAAGGTATTTAAACCTTTTTTTTTTGGTTTGTGGGGTTTTTTTAAACAATAATATTTGTATCTTCAGATGAAAATTCATCAATTTAAGGAGATTAATCCTAATTGGCAGTTTCCTATTCACAAAAGTCATGCCTACTACTACATCCCTCCCTCCTACATCTAACTCCTGTGCTTGTTAACAGAGTGTTGCAGACTACAGTCCTTGAAAAGAAAATCCCATTTAGCTGGGTCAGTGACAGCTGTTCTGAGAGCTGACTCTTCTACCTGTGACTCCTCTTTTTCCACTGCAGCAGAAAGAGAAATAAATGCATTTTTCTTTAGTTGACTACATAATTATATTCAACCATAGCGGCAAAGCAGCAATGAGTATGATTGAAAACAGAAACAAACACTAGTCCAATGGTAGTGGAAAAAATGCTGAGATGGTTTTGATGGCACGTACAGTTGATAGGTATTCTCCAGTTATTCAAAAGAACCGAGAACCATGCAACAGTGAGTGTTATGGCCTGAAGACATGGAGATGAAAACCAATTTAAAAAGAAACAAAGTAAAAGGGAAAAAAATGAACTACCATAATGCAGTCCTGTGAACATGCTGTGCATCTTGTGAATGCCTTTGGTTCCTCTCCAGTAAGCAGGAGCCTTGATTCAGCAAACTATTTTGCGTTCTTCAAAATTACTTAATGCATAAATGTTTCCTGGGTATTGATTCAGTCGTATAGTTAAAATGGGATATGAATGACCTTGTTGGATCAGTATTTACAAAGTACAGATAGTCAACAGCTCAGTGTCAAGTCCTTAATGTTTAGAAAATTCAGTCCCACACTTTGCAATTTCATGAAATTTTAATATATGAAAATAGTATTATTTGTCAAAGTTTGCAAAAAATAAACTGCATTCACTTTAAGTTTTCTTTACAAGTGAAGCAACAAAGAATTATAATTTATATAATTTTTATAACAACAAGAAAGGGATTAGCATTCTTAAGTTATTTTTAATTTGGTGGTTTGCAAGTAGTTGGCAATAAAGTTTGATTTTCTTCCTACTTTTACAGTAGGGATAAATAAAGCTTTTTCATATATTATAGCAGGCTTGTTCTTCAGAACAGACCCACTTTCCAATTCACAGAAAAGTAAGTCTTAAATCCAGTAACACATAACTAAGCAAAACTTAACTGAAGTCCATTCAGCACATTCAAATTCCCAAAGCACAGTGACATAAATGATTAACTTCCCCCGACACGCGGAATGCTCTAAACTATTCTGAGGCAAAAGACCTGTAACGCACAGAAGTCATGACCGTGACTTCAGCCGTGTGAAAGCCTTTTGCTTCTGTAAAACAAACATGGATATTTCATACTTTCCCAAGCCTTTTCTTAATGAAATATCCCACTAACTTCTGGGGTCTCTGCTGATACTCCACAAGTACATCATGTGAGCTACTAATCTGATCCCCTTCAAGCCGATTCAGAAGAGTGACACACACTACGGCACCTACAAATTAAAAGGCAGCATTAGTTAGGAATGACATTCTGGCACTTCTACAGTCCAAAAGTATAAACATTTGAACAAACAGCTAGAAGATTAGAAATATGAGTGAAAATAAACCCACAAAAATGGTGCCCAGTACCGTAAGATGCTAGGGGACTAGCATGCTGTAGATGATACAAAAAAAGTTATAAATAGTTTAAGATGACTGATCACTGCATTAATGAAGCAAGAGCTCTCGGGCAGTTGCAGATACTTGTTATTATCACGATTCTTATGTTTTTCTGGATAGGAATTATATTTTACAAGTTCCCAGGACCTGATTGTAGGAGGTTCTAGCAGACGTAGTTACAGCCGTCTGTAATGGTACAGCCGTCTGTTCTAGCAGACGTAGTTACAGCCCTCCACTATCTACCTTATCCCCAACTCAAATCCCTGTGCTGTTGATGCCATCCCTCGGGAACCAGATGAGCCGCTGTGGCATTCAAGGATGGGGAGCACTGTAAGTGTACGACGATCTAATGGATCATCTTGGGCTCATCTGCTGCCGTTTGGTAATCAGAGCCCCAAAGGTAAAATCCCTACTATCACTCCAGCTGGGCTCTACCATGACTCTTCTGTGTCTGGGGTTTCTGCTAGTGACAATTTGCAGAGCACAAGCAGTAACACACATTACAGACCTACACACAGCAAAAAGGACCAGGCTCCCCAGTGGCTCAGTCATACAACGCGTTGGGTTTTTAATCACTCTCAAGTCAGCAAGAACTGAGGATTTTTGATATAACTGCTGGCCTTTTTGCTTATTTTTCTTCATTTCGTCCTCCTTGAGTTTAAGGAAGTTTGAGAAACATCAGTGCTTTAAACTGGCAAATTCCTTGCCAAGGGAAGTGACAGACTATAGTTAACACCCTAAGTAGAAAGGTAATGTATTACATAATTTGTAATCGCTTACTTTTTTTCCTAATCTTTACTGAAGATTAGTGAAAAACTTATTTTACAATTAGGAATAATTTATTCATGATGCTACTAAAAATCTTCAACTGTTTGAGAATTAAAGCCATAAGTCTAAACAAAATACTTATATTTTCAATTTGATATGAAAGTATAGGAAGTGATTATAGTTTTATATATATGAGAATCACCTGATTGCTTAAATTAACCAGTTATTTCCAGTAAACTTCAAAAACTAACTGAAGAAAACAATTAATGGTATAGGGTAATTAGGTACTTTAATAATTTATGTGCTTGCCATGGTCTGGAATAGCAAAGGATAGAACTAAACTGTGTTAAGAACCACGTGAGGAAGTTTGCCTAAATTGTGAATAAATACAACCCAAATCAAAAAATCATAGCAACAAAACTATAAACAGAAGTGGGGTTTTTTTTGCATACAGAAGGTATGTTAACACCTCATTCGCAGTTTTTACCACAAACCCCTGCAATGCAGAAAACTTCCTATAACGTGAATAAAGTGACTTAAGTTAGTTTACCTTTGACACCGCTGAGATTACACATTGCAGCAAATACGGAAGACTCCATCTCTATGTTTCTGACGCCAGAATCATAAGCTTCCTTCAAATATTGCAGTTTCTCTTCTTCATTATATAAGCAGATTGCACCATCCAACCTGCCCTGTCCTACAAAGTAATTTTGTAGAAATTTTCAGAGTGATGAAGTCACAGAACAAATTCAGTTTCTAAAACACCCAATTATTGCAGTTTCCCCTATACAATGCCCAGCTATTACTACTACTCTATATTTTCATGCACAAGACAAACAGGAAAAAATTATTCTTAGCTATTGCTACAGCTTCTGCGTTTTACTTATATTTTTTATAATGCGAATCATGGTAATTTAATTGGTCTTCTCCAGCTTAAATTCTCAAATTCATAAATGGGAAAATGTAAGCAGTAGTTTACCCATATGTGCAGAATGCATCAAAATTCAGTAACAAACTTTAAGCTGTACGGAAGTGCTGCATTTTTTTCTGCTTAATTGTTGTCTAGAAAATCTGCCAGGCTTGAAAATGCTTTCATGATGCTACCTTAAAAGGATGAACATTTTACTACTTACAGACTCTCTAAAGTAAGAGATGAAGAGTCTCTTAAGCTAACTAGCTAATACTATTATAATTTTTTGAGAAAATTAGTTTATTAAAATTATTCAAGAATAACACCTACAGATAAACAGCAGCAGGTTATGTACAGTAAAGTTGAATTACACAGTGTTTTACTCAGTATCTTTTTTTGTTTTCAGGAGATGTACTCCTAAATTAATGCCCTGGAGCCTGTTTTCAGTTTTTGCTGTGTAAGTTGAAAACAATCCTGCCACTTTCTTTTTTAGTGTCACTTGCACCTGTGACTGGTGTCTGAGGAGACACACAGACTGACAGTGGCTGCTTCTGACCAAACCTGAGCATTATTATGAAGACCACGTGTCCCCTTGTGCATTGCATACTTTGTCACCTATCCAGTAACAGCCAGCGATGGTAGTATCAGGTGCCACCTACAATGTTCTTACAAGATTTGAAAGACATTTGTGAATAAATCTGGGAGATCAGAAAAGCACCTGAATGTCTATACATTTATTTAAAGTAAGCCTTGGAGGTTTGCCTCTCCTGTGTAGCAGCACTGACATAACTCAGCAATCATTATCTTCAGTTGTCTGATCACTGGTTTGACAAGGCGACTCAAAGTAGGAAATGCGTTCTGTTCAGTGAACTGGAACCTTAATGTTAACATATTATTCAATATTTATCTTTTGCTGCTTACCAATATACTTCTGTTAGTCTGTCGCCAGCCTTACCTTCATAGAAATCCAAAGTGCACATAGTGTTTCCAATGACTGTATTGAATTGATTGATTTCTTTACTGCACTGCATCAGTTCCTTAGCTAGCTGTTCATCTAGGTTTGTGCTGCGAATTACAGTCTTTCCCAGAATAACCTGTTCAAACTGAGGTTTGAAGGTGGCATCTACAGACTGCCTAGTTATAACCACTGAGCCTGGCTCCAGACCTGCAGGGGGAGAGAAAAAAAAAAAAAAAAAATATATATATAGCTTCACAATGCAGTTAATGCTTTGTTTCCACACACATAAAACATACATCTTGACCAAATCCTGCTTCCTTTAAAGGTGGCAATTTTGCCCCTGAATTCACCAGGAGAATTTTTTTTGTGCATGCCTAGCTGCTTCAGTTTATTTTTACAAATAATTTTTGAAAGAATGAAATTTATACTTTTTAACTACATATTCTTTCTTATACTTCTCATACAGGACTGAAATGCCCTCTTCACTTTGTCAGATCTCCTAAGTGTATCTTGTCTATCCAGAGAAGCAGATATTGCCTTTTCTTTCAGAATTATGGAAGCAAAATGATTCCTCTCCTGTGCAAAACTGTTCCAACCATCAATCACTTACTTGCAGAGAAATGCTTTACTCTCACAGAATCATTTAGGTTGGAAAACACCTTTAAGATAATCAAGACCAACCATTAACCTAACACTGCCAAGTTACCACTAAACCATGTCCCTCAGCACCACATCTACACGTCTTTTAAATACCTCCAGGGATAGTGCCTCAACCACTTCCCTGGGCAGCCCATTCCAATGCTTCACAACCCTTTCAGTGAAGAAATTTTTCCTAATATCCCTACAAAGATGCTTTGCTTTGAAGAAAAAAAAGAAATCAAGACGGGAAATACCTATTCCACCAGAGGTGCCAATGCGGATAATGGTTATGTTGGAACACTTGGCATGGTGCAACAGTTTGATCAGCTCATGCAGCATGATTGAAATAGAAGGAATGCCCATACCGTGCTGAAATGAAAGCAGAAACTCACATTCGACATTCACATAGACAATGTAAAATATATACGGAAGCAGGAGCTAGACAATATCTCCTTCTTGATATTTTTTTCCAAAAGTCACTTACCTCACTCCCACAAAAGCCCTAACCTGTGGGCATGCTGAAAGGCTACTGCAGGTAAACAGAAAGACTCCCACTGACTTTGGTGGACTAGGGATGAAGTACAGTATTTCTAAAAACCATGAATTATAAAATATTTACATTCTCAAAAGTATGAGCAGTGTCCTTTAGAATAGTTGAAAAATGCACTTCATCACAGAACTTTTCTTAAACACAAGAAAAACACCACTCTGATTTTTTACCAACCTGAAGTGCTAGTGAATAGTTAAGCTAATTTTTTTCAAAACACAGACATTGTGGTTTAGTCACGAAGTTCAGCAAATATAAGTCCACCTTAACTTGATAATGTGATAATTACAACTCAAGACTGCAGAATGATAGTACAATTATGCAACTGTAATTGAAGTATGTAATTGTATCTAGAAATTGAAGGTATGAAGTTTTAAAATGCACACATGAGTTGGCAGCACAAGTCCCACGGAATGCTACTCTTAAGCTATGTTAGCACATTTGACAATGCCACTGCAGATACTTAGCTCTGGATGGGATACAGCCATTTTTTCCAGTAGCCCGCATGCATCGAGTGACCTTTTTTCCCCCCATTATTCAGGACACACAACAGGGATGAGGCAACAGTAAGTCTGCTCTAAAAATTTATATGGCCATTAACACCTCAGGGATACAATGAGGACAAAGGAGGCAAGAAAGGAATAAAGGTCTCAGAGATTTGCCCTCGTACCAGAATGGGCTAAAAAGGAATTCCTAAATAGCTGACTGCACTTTTTTGAGCACGGCTAATACAAACTTAAAAACCTGACTCCATCTATTAAGTATTTAAAAGAAGCGTGCATTCATATTTTCTACTTTTAACAGCATCCCGTGCCTGATTAGGTGAAGTACTTACACTGACTGACAAAACAGGTCCCACTTTGTACATTGCGTAACGGTCAGTTCCCGCACAGATATTAGGATAGTCGTCACCAGGGCTCCCAAGCCCCAGTTCTTCAGCGATGTAGGCAGTAAAAGATTTCATCCGTGAAGCACTTCCTCCAACACATACGAACTGGGGTGGACAGTATTCAACAAAAGAAAATCAACTGCATGATCAGTATATCAAAGAACATGCGAAGATCAACATAAGTATGCAATTAACATTAACTAATGCAGTTAACACAAAGCTATTGCCAGATGTGGTTCTTCTCATAATCATTCTAAAAGGCCATGAAGAAAAATGATGGAAACTGCCCCCCCCTCTTCTATATAGCACTCGAAGCCTTCATCCTGTTTAAACAAGTAGAAGACAGATATCGGCTTGAAGGCCCCCCTCAAAGGGAGTTCTACCTGAACAGACTGCAGCGTTTGCCTTTTTACTGGATGCAAAGAGGCAGACAGAAACAATTATCCCCAATTTTGCTTGATATTGAAAGTGAAAAGAACCCACAAAATCTTCTCCCCTTTCCATTCATTCCTCAGTCGGTGGTATGCTGACACAATTAGTCTCATTTTGAAGACAGCTACACTTTCACCTTCTGCAGAAAAGCTTAGGCTTGCTGAATGAAATGAAGCATCTTACCTTTACATCTCCAAACAATGCCGGAAAATCATGGGTACCAGTCCCAAGAGCAAAATGGTACAGGATATCTTCTTTCATTTTCTCCAGGTGAGGGTTGCAGAGATGGATAAAATTCTCTCTGCCAGGACAGGAGCATTGTGAAATATATAGAGTATATACAAACCCCTACATTGAACAGATGCTAATTTTACAAAGTCAAGCAGCCAAAGTTGGGAAATGCCACACCCAAGTACGTCTGCACTATCTTATTTTGGTTCCTCATGCATTACTTTAAGGAAATCCTAAATTTCATTACCACCTTATGCCTTGTAATAGAAGATTTGGGCTTTATAAACAGGCCTGAAGGGAACTTCTGGCAATTTGGCTCACTGTAACTCTGTGTCATCCAGCCAGGAGCAAAATCGTCTACGGCATTAGACTGGTAACAACACTACAGAGGATCTGAAGCAAGAGAGGTAAGAAGCAAATGGAAATCTGAAGGGGAAAAAAAAAAACAAACATGGAACAGAAAAAAAAATTTCAAGAAAAAGGGAAAGAGAGGAAGAAGTCACAAAAATTCACTTCCTCAAAAGTTGCTTCCTGTTAAGGCAGTAATACAGCTTAAAAAAAACAAATTAATTTTTCTGAAGAACCTGGAAACTACAAGGCAAGGAGGGAAAACTGAACTATTTAGCTTGTGGGATCACTTTCATGGAAAATTGGGTAGTGGACTAAGCAAGCTGAACAATGCAAAAAACGTCTGCCTTCTATGCTGGATGCTTTACGTTCAGTTGAAACAGGTAGGAAAGACTAGTCAATAATCACAAGCTTAAGCAAAAAACTGGCCAGTACTTCAAAGTAGCTCCTGAGAGATGAAATCAAGCAATAAATATCTTCCAGACACAAGATGACTTAATAGCTTAATGAAGGCTCACTGCAGTCACAGCATGTCTCAGCAAATTCAAACTGCTTTGTCAGAGGAAATGAACAAGAGTTTGCCTGGAGTTTATGCAAAAAATTAAGAGTCTACAGGAACAACTCTGAGGCCTAAACATAGGTGTTTAGCACTATTTTAGATGGTTTTGGTCATCTTGTCTGTCTTCTAATGCCTCTCCAGAAGGGCAGTGCTTTCCTGTAGGTCCTATGTCTTCTCTGCCAATCCTGTGCAAGACGTACTGGTTACCTTAAGAAGCCTAAAGTGGCCCAGATGTCCATACTGAGGTCACCAAACTGTTCCTCAGAAAGCAAAGACAACAGTTACAACCCCCATACTCCAAGTATAACAATTGTTTCTGTTCTTGAATGTCTCTCTTCAATGTCTGGCAGCAGCTACACAACCAAAGAAAGAGGTATCATCCAAATCCACCTTCCGCAGACTACCACCTTCAGCAACTGGAAAAGCAGCCCAACAAAGTGGGTGGTTTGCGTACCCCTTCAGTGGTAATTCCTTTCCATCTCCCACGTGCCCCATTTGCCTCTCTTCAGACAAATCCTGCCTGAGGTAGAACCAAAGGCTTTAGTCACCTTTCTTCTTCCCTCGAGAGACCTGTTTGACTCTGGGAGAAATAAAGAGCAGGTTTATGGCTCTTCAGAGAAGGCGCAGACAGCCCAGGGGTTTGCCAGCTCACAGGAGTAGAATTCCCAGGCCGCCTCCTCTGAATTATTCCTGTTTGGTTTTGTGGGACTCTCTACCCATATTTAATGGGCAACTCACTAACGTAGATCAAATAGCTGGCTGTGCTGATGTTTATTGGAATGGTTTTTACATACAAATAGGATATGACTTGAAATCACTTTACAATTTGTTCTTAGGCAAGCAAAAAAATATTTCCTTATTTATGAGAATGCCAGCAATAAAAGCTTCTCTCCAGGAAATAAACTGTGACAAGGCAAGTCCTCTATTAAAAGTACAGAAAAATTAATGTGGTATGTGCCAACACCACTGTCCTCACGCCTGGCCTAAATACAGCTTCCTTCCTTGGCAGTGTCTGTATTTCACCTTTTTCATCTCATGCCCTACCAGCAACACTCTTCAACTCACCACCTCACTGCAGCTAGGGGCTGTTACTAACTTGTACTCGTTATCTGCCCATCTAGATCTAATTGCAGACTTGGACCCTGGGGTAAAATGGGCAATAAAAGTAAGCATATTACTATGTGTACACAGGACCAATGCCATGGATTTACAGTAGAGGCAAAGTTTGCCTGATAAAAATCTTTGGCCTGAAACTCTAAGGAGCTGACAATTTATTCCCCTCACGCTGTTGTAAAGCACCAACAACTTCTGGGGGTTTAAACAAAACATGAGCACCTGAGGACTAAACATGCATGTATGGTTTTACTAAAGTAAGCTGAAAATAAGGATTAGAGAAACAGACTGAAGTATTTGTTCAAACTCTTGAAGCAGGTAGGTCTGGCCATATGCAGCAACCAAAGTCAACATTTCAACAGCTCACTGGACTGTATATAAATTATAAATAAATAAATAAAAACATCACCTGTGCTTGGAAAAATTCACCACCATGATAAATTAAAATGGCTAACCAGCAAAGCTCTCTTCTGTGTAGACGTGGTTAAAGCAGATAAAGACTCCATTTGTCAAAACAGCTTCCACTAGATACTTGATGTTATAATTAATATTTGTATCATAAACTTTATCTTAAACTAAATGAGTGTGTAATGAGTTTGGGGAGAAAGATAAGTGCAAACTTCAACAAGATAATTCATTTCTGAATCTTACTTTGAAGCCTGTTCTTCATCATTTTTCTTCTCATTTGAGACACCAGGAGCCATGTATGCTTACACCTAGAATTATATTTAACAAGAATTAGATATAAGTGCATCAGAATAGTCCCATCTGTAAAGCTAGCATCATTAACAGTGATAGAAACTTTCTATATAGATGATACCGTCATGAATATTAACGCCCCCAAAACAACCCAGCCAGAATACAGCTTTTATAACTGGAGGAAAACGAGCATCTCCAGTCTTTCACGGCTGAGCATCAGCACTTTCAAACCACTGAAGCCTAAACTAGCTCCTTGCTAAGGTAACCCCCATCTCACCACTACTTCTGTTCTGTGGTACGCATAACATCTGTCTCACGAGCCAGAGAGAGGACAGTCTCGTAGTTAACTAACTAACTAACCAACCAACCTCTTTCTTCTGTACCTCCCGCAGCAACACTGACTGCTGAACTAGCTTTAGCCCTCTTTCACCTCTGGCTGCAGAAGGTCTCTAAAGCTCACCTCTAACCGTTATATGCCTGAAACCCGAGTCCAGGAAGCATTTTACTCATAATATCCTCTTCATTAAACTCCTCCTACTGACCTTAAGAGCCTTTCTATCTGCCCCAGCCTAAGGGCCAGGAAGACTAAACCAAACATCACTAGTTTATCATCTATCTTGAGTATCTTTTTTCCTTATCCATTACCCCAACCCACAAAAAAAAAAAAATATATATTAAAAATTCTCCTTTCTGCATTCTCCTTTATGCCTAAATAGGCAAACGTATTGCTGAGGTTTTGATGTTGATACAATGACAAAATTGTAACTATAGAATGATTCATTTGTTATTATTTTCAGAAGTGACTAAGGCTACGTGCCATAGTTGGTACTTTCTGGAAATGCCCTTACAGGAAGTACTGAATCACAGTTTTGCTCTACCCTCCTTTCCAAATAGCCTGACAGCACATAGATTATAATAGAGACAGGATTGCAATCCTTAGAAACCCCAGGACTATGCTACAAGGAAATAGAAAGATATCAGTCTTGCAATAGGATTATGTAACGTGAATTTTGAAAGAACTGAAGAACCAAAGGAAATAAACCTGAAGTCAGCCTGTTAAAAGCCACTGAATAATGAAAACATATTAAAATTTATATGAACAATTAGTTTTCTTCATTTAAAATATTAATCTTTATTAAAGAGACCTAAACTTCACATGTACTAGAGGTACTAAAGGTATACTAGAATCTATGCTCAAGGACGTAAAGTATAAAAGTTGCATTGAAAATCAGTTATGCATCCTTAGGATCATACGATTAGAGTCAGTTACTACAGGCTATTGCTATTACATCATGTACATTGCGGGGAAAAAAGCGTATTTTTTTCCAAGAAAACTACAGTGCCATTAAGTCCCAACAACAAGGAGTTAGAAGAAACAGCAAAGTGATTTTTATGTACCTATATGATAAATGGCTGCAAATAAACCGAGGATATTCATTCAGCTGCTGTTCGCTGTGTTAAGCAACCACGTGATTTTTAACACTGGTCTTGGTTCTGTGATCCCCTAAGTAACGATGTATTTCAAAAAACCGAGAACAAAGTTCTGACAGTCCAAAGGTCCAGAATACCCTCTCTGCAGCGGCGCCCAACAAGAGATGCTTTGGTAGGAATAGAAGAAAGGAGCAAGCAGAAAGCAGTTTTCCCACAGCAGACCCTTCCGGCAAGCAGGTGGTGGCTGACAGGCTGCCAATTAATATAAAGCCACAAAATTCCCGGACTGGCTAAAGAAACAGAAATTTTGATAGCCATGTCAAAAGTTTCAGCAGCCTTCCTCAGCCAAAGTTAACACTGATGTTCAAGAATAAGGTCCTCCCAGCAGGACTTGGCTCAAGAAGGGCAGTCTCAGGAGACCCACACCGGCTTTAACACGTGTGCAAATCCTCTGATCGATGTTTTAAAATTATGCAGAATCCACTATCATTACTGTCTTTTTTTTTCTCTCTCCCTCCCCTCCCCCCGTTCATTTTTTAAAAGGAAAACCTCAGCTAACAGCATCTTTAAGGAGAAGCTCTAGCTTGGTGTTGATCCATCACTAGAAAAACTGAAGTCATCGCAACATTGATTTTTCTGCTGTGGCTTCCCTCTTGAGACCGTACAAGCAGCGACAGCTCACTCGCCCCGCACAGCGCTTCCAGGCGACCTCCCTGGCCCCGCCGGCGGAGGAAGGAGCCCGCACACCGCTCCCTCCCACCTCGCCTCGGAGGAGGCACCGGCACCGACCCACCCGACGAGACCTCCGCGGCCCGCGCTGGGCCCTCCCAGGGACCCCCCTTTCCCCACCCGGCGGCACCCGCTAATTTCCGCTGCCAGTTCCCCCCTTTCCCCCGCGGGGGTTTCGCCGCCCGGGGGTGCTGCTGCAGGCACCCCGCCAGCTGCCCGGCGGCCGAGAGAGGACCGGGGGATGCGGAGGGTCCGTCCCCCCCGCTTCCGCCGTGCGGCGGCTGGCGGGGCTGGGCTCTCACCTGTGGCGGCGGGGACGCCGCTGGGAACCGAGGACGGCCTCTCTCTGCAACCAGACGGGCTGCGGGGCGACCCGGCCGAGCCGCCTGCCGGCTGCCACGGGCGGACACCGCCCCGCCCCGGGCCGTGGCACCGGGCGCCGTTAACTCCCTGCGCGCCGGCGGCCGGCGGCGACGGGTACGGCGGGGGCTGCGGGTACCGGTGCGCGGCGGGGGGGACGCGAGAGCAACGGCCTGGTGCGCTACAGCCTGCTGACTCCGGAGGTCTGCCTCGTGGCTAGGAGTTGTCGGGATAATATACATATATATATATGTATAGATATATAAGCACACACACGTGGGCACCCCGAGGATGGCAGGGAGAGGTTAGGTTGTATGGACGTTGGTCTCTGTACCCGTCTTTGTAAATGTAAATTCGTACAGCGTGTCTTTAACTGCACTTCTTTTACTAGAACTTACTAGCACGGCAAAAAAAGGTGGTGAAAAAAGGCAGTGAAAAAAGAGCACAGGCGACTCCTGCTAACAGAACAGGACAGAACCAAACCTACAATGATCAACTTGTCCAACTCCCTGGCCAATTCGGGGCTGACCGAGTTCAACTATGTTGTTAAGGGCATTGTCCAAATGCCTCTTAAACACCGACAGGCTTGGGGCATCAACCACCTCTCTAGGAAGCCTGTTCCAGTGTCTGACCACCCTCTTGGTAAATAAATGAGGTTACTCGTCAGCCTCCTTTTCTCCAAACTAGACAAGCCCAAAGTCTTTAGCCACTCCTCACAGGACATTCCTTGCAGCCCTTTCTCCAGCTTTGTTGCCCTCCTCTGGATGCATTCAAGTCCCTTCACATCCTCCTTAAATTGTGGGGCCCAGAACTGCACACAGAACTTAAAGTGAGGCTGCACCAATGCTGAATACAGTGGGATAATCACCTCTTGACCGGCTGATTGTGCTGTGTTTGATGCACCCCAGGATGCGGTTTGCCCTCGTGGCTGCCAGGGCATATGGTGACTCCTGTTGAGCCTGCTGTTGACCAGCGTCCCCAGATCCCTTTCTGCAGGGCTGCTCTCCAGCCGCTCCTCTCCCAGTTTATAGTTCTGCCCAGCATTACTGCATCCTAGGTGTGGCACCCAGCATTTGGACTTCTTAAATTTCATCCCATAAATCATTGCCCAATGCTCCAATCTGTTTAGATCCTTCTGCAAGGCCTCTTGTCCCTCAAAAGAGTCAACAGCACCTTTCAATTTGGTATCATTAGCTTGTTAATGGTGCATTCAACTGCATCAAGATCATTGATAAATATTTTGAACAGAACGGGCGCCAGAACTGAACTCTGAGGAACATCACTGGTGACAGTCATCAGCCAACTACAACCCTTTGATCTCTGCTGTTCAGCCAGTTTTTCACCCAGTGCACCATGAGCCCCTCCATCCCACAGCTGGGTAACTTGTCCAGAAGGACACTGTGAGGGACAGTATGAAAAGCCTTACTAAAATCCAGAAAAAGCTACATGTACCCCCTTCCCTTCATCCACTAGTGGTGACTTTATCATAGGAGGACATCACATTAGTTAAACAGGACTTTCCCTTTGTGAACACATGTTGATTCTGCCTGATGACTGCATTACTCTTTAAATGCCTTTCAATAGTATCCAGTATAATCTTCTCCACAATTTTTCCAGGAATGGAGGTTAGACTAAAATTGCCTATAGAGTAACTCATCAGCGCTTACATCTTGATTGGGCAATTGGTAGTAGATGCCCACTACAATATCTCCTTTGTTTTCCATCCCTCTAATCTTCATCCAGAGGCTCTCAACCACATCATCACTACCTCTAAGGGCTGTGCAATCAAACCTCTCCCTTACGTACAGCGTGACAACTCCACCTTGCCTGCCCTACCCTCCATCCCAGCACTCCAATTATGGTACTCATTCCACCAACTCTCACTAATACCAATGATATCGTAGCTCTGGGAGGTGACCAACACTTCCACTCCATCCAGTTTGAGTTTGTTTCTCATACCGTGTGCATTGGTGTGCAAGAATTTCAGATATGCTCCTGAGCCCTCCGTCTTCCCAGGAGCAGCATAAGCGTTCCCACTAACATTGCCATCCTCCAGAAATGCCACATCAACCCTGGCAATCTTGTTGGTGTTCCCTTCCACACTGATTCTAATTTAAAGCCCTCTCAATCAGTCCCACCAGCATCCAAAGATGCGTTTTCCTCATCACGATGGGTAGGTCCCATCAGGTCCCAGCACTGCAATATTTTCCTCTACTTTACTTGAGAAGTAGTAACTCAGCTGTACCTAACTCAGCAAAGCAGGCACCAGTGATTATCATTGCTGGTATCAAATTCAGTGTGTCAACCAACTAACAGCTATAAAACTTATAAAATGCAGGTCTGCATTTTGGATGGAAATTCACACAAAGACCACCATATGAGTATGAACATTTTCCTTGGAAACAGAACCTGAATTACCTAACCAGTAGTTTACTTGGCCACGGCACCAGACAATGATGATGTAGTATTTAAAATGAAAGATCTATGGAACATCGATCACACCAACACAACTGAGGGGTAATTTTCATTACATCAAAACCCTGATTTATGTCTGGCATCCTAAACATACACCAAAACCTAGAGAGTGTGACACTACTGTCTGAAGTCAGATGATCTTTTAGGGTTACAAGCCAAATAAAAAGAACAGATTCTCCACAACTTGCTATGAAACAGGTCCTAGCTAAGCTCCAGGTTTTTCAAGGCAAGGAAATATAAAATATACCCACAGCTCCTAAAGCGAGACGGATGAGTGCAGCACAACTGCAGCCGTGGCATCTCCAGTGTTACTTTGATAGAGCTGACCTTGCTAGAGCTAGGCCAATTAGCCTGAGAAAAATAAGTGAAACCAAGCTGTGAATTCAGCTCGCGCCCTTTTTAGTTCTGAAAGACTGGTACCTGTTCCTCATAAAGCACCAGTGAGATCCTGAACGAGATGAAAACATCTGCAAGAGGGATCCAGCCCATTTAGCTACAGAAGTCAACATTTGCATGGAAACAGAGCTACAGTCCAACATGCTTTGAAGTTACAAGGAACCTAAAAAGGGAGACTGTGAAATACACTTATCTTGACACACACTTTCCTACATCTATCGTACCGAGCCAAGTCTCCAATTTTATGTGATCTGTTAAGAGAGATGTAGGCCAAACATTAGTTCTTCCAAGAGAAGCTGTACTTAGTCTGGCACAACTGGTTCAAGCTGGAAAAAGTCAAATTGAGAATGATTAAAGGGTTATCATTTTCCATCAATTAGCAAAAAATCTACAGCAAAAACAAAGAAAAAAAATCATAAAGCACACTGTAAGCATAAATTTAACAGGGTTCATACAGTAACTGAAGACATTAAACCCAAATCCTGCAATACAATTTTTTTAATCATTTCTCCTACCAGAACCACACTGTAGTTTGTCATAGTAGGGAATTCTTGGGAGACAGAGCAACTAAAAGCTTCTTGGTACATAACCTTCTGTATACCAGGAGGGTAAATACATTGGGCATAAGACATTGACAAGATGTATTTATTACAAAATCATGTATTGGGCATTTAGACTAAAATCTCTTAATATCCCAGCTCACACCAGAGGACTCTGTATGGCAACATAAGAGAAAGAAATCCCCTGCACACAGATGCGTTTCTACCCATGAATGGCAGACAAGAGAAATTGCTCAAAAAGCTAAGAAAATTGTCACCTGTTCAACTTGTTTAAACCTCTAACAGGAAAGACAGAAGTACAGCCTCCTACTGCATCTTCATTTTTCTGTTCCTTGAATACCTGTCAAAACTTGAAAGCTATGGTAGGGGACAATCCAAAAAAGGCACCTCAGAAGAGTGTTTTAATTCTGTGGAAGAAATTTTTCCTTCAAACAGGAATATTACCTACCCCTTCATTTCAGGATCCACTGAAAAATCTGCTTTGGCTTTCAGGAGGTTTGTCATGCAGCTGTGTATGAAGAGAATAATCAATGTAAATTACTTCTTTTGTAAATAAAGCATAATCATGTTACTATAGTTACCTTGACTGAAACGTTCAATAAATAATGCATCTCTATGAGTCTCATAATTGGTAGTAATCTTTGCTCTCAGTTCTCTCTAGAAAACTCTTTTAAAATGTAAACTGGTTTTAAACTTCCTGCTTTTGTAATCGTTGAAGCTTCATTTAATTTTTTACTTTATTTTAGTGGGAAAGATACCTAAAGTAAAAATACAAAATATGTTCATAAATTTTAGAAGGTTGAAAAATATACAACTGCACACTGGGATTATTACAAAAATAAATCAAAAAAAACTGCAACTGGCCTCACTTTTCAGATTTTTATATTGCATGAATGAAAACTTACACCTGTGGAAATTAAGGCTGCCTGCCCTTTTATAATCAAAAATGTACTCCTTCCTGCTCACCATATACCATCTTTATAGTCAATTGGTCAAATAATTCAGTGCAGCTGTTTAGACACTTACCTACTACATTTTGATTCTCCAGTCATTCTGGTTGTTTAGTATCATTAAAACTATTAAAAGGATGAAAAAACATGCTATGACTGAACTTCTACTTTTCCATTTTTAGCTTTTTTCCAGGCTATAGGACATGTAACTACATTCTGAAAAAATAATCTGCAGAGAACTGCAAAAACCAGAATATTAGGCTATTTGTTTATGGAAAAAAATTTGGCTTCATCCTACATCTTTTAGAACTAAGTCTGCACACTCAGCGCAGATACGAACAGTTAAGGAATAGATATGCTGAAGTCAATGAAATTTTAGATGCTTAAAAAAATGCATCAGACAATGCAATTTTTGTTTACATTGCAACACAATGTAGATATAGCCTTGATCTCTGAAAACGTTTATATTTTAGTCTAGTCTAAAAAAAGATATAAGTGGTAAGAATGAAGTATATATTCGGTCACATTAAAATGAAAACAGTCTTTAGACTTTGCTACAGTTAAATGGTTGCATGTAAAAGGAAAATTACTCTTCAGTACCTAAACTGCCAGATTATTTTAAAAATATTTTTAAAATCTGCATCTGAAATTCCTTTAAAAATATTCACATTTTCAGTATATCTGGATGCAATTCATAAACTGTAACTGCTCTTTTTGTTTTATCTTTGGGTTTGCAAAGCAATTGGTACTTAAAAAAAAAAAGAAGAAGGAAGTGATCTCACTTATTATTTCAAGGCATTCAGGTCAGAGATGGAGCATAATACAACTAAATAAACGTTTCAGCATTTAAAACAATAAAACTAGATTTTGTAAGTAAGCTTTTGGCTTTCATATCTCTCTGAAAAACAAACACTGAAAACCCTTCTAGACCCAGAAGCTTCCGCTGCTTTTACATGAAACTGCTGATGACTTTGAAAACTGCCAGCTGCATGACGGCATTGACTCAGAAGTAAAGAAAACAACATAATTACTGGGGTAAGGTGAACTCAAGCAACCTATTTCCATCCTTGAATTCATTTGGAACTTTGTGATTTGTTACCCTACTTTAATTTTGTGTCTCTCGGAGAGCTGGTAAATTATACTTCTGCTGCAGGTCTCCATTGCTCTGACTGCACGAACACAAACTCCAGGGTTCTCCACCCGCTCTTATAAAGAGAAAACTTGGTCTGAAGCAGCACTTCAGGCTGTTAATATTCTAACTCATGGCATTCAAACTGTGATCCATGAAGACTCAGCTAACCGACAGTGCAGATCAAACATCTCCTTGGCCCGACTAAGAAGAGCTGAGTATACGTTAATGGCACATTAGCAAACTTTAAAGAATTTGAGGAATTTCACATGGATATTACCTGTTGGTGATCAAGGTAAAAAGAGACCATTTTTACAACAGGATATGGGGTACACTTTCAAAATGTCAGAAAACCAGCACTATAAACACTTCTATGAACACAACTACAGTAAAGCAAAATAACAGTGCTGAGTGACCAAGTTAAGAAGGATCTCAGTTGCCTTTTTCCGTCTCTGCCTCTAACAATTGCCTAAAAGTATGACAGTTTTGGTCAAGAACTCCAATATTGAGGAAGAAGTGTTGAAAAGTGAAGAGGACTTAAACATCAAACAACTCGAAGGAAACTTTGTACAAATCTTAACAATCAACAGAGACCATCATATTGAAAAGAATCATTAGAATTCTTGTCTGCAGATGCGCAGTATTGCAGCCACATAGGAATTCTTATTGTACGGAATAGATCTCGAGGGCTTTGGCACAGCAAGCGCCTTCAAGTCTATGTGAATAGGTCATCTATAAACTTGTTAGTACTTTTAACTACCCATGCTAGTTTGTTTTGCAGTTTTTTTTGTTATAACATTACTGTCCCCAACTTTTTCAGTAAATTTGTACTAAACACCTTTCAGAGAACTTTCTACAAAAAAAAAAAAAAAAAAAAGAGTGAAATAGATTCAATGTATGCTTAAGAACAAAACACCTTCTTGATCAGCTGATGAGCATTAAAAAAAAAGACTTTGCTGCCTTACCATTAAGCAATTTAACTCCAGAGACTTTATCATCATCTTGTATTTCCCCTTTCTTTTCTGTTTTGGCCAGCAAAACATATAACTGCAAACAGTATTTGCAGAAGAAGTTTTTCCCATGATAACAGGAGTCAGAAGAAAAAAGTGGGAGTGAAAAGCAGTACTACTGCTGACAGTTATAGCCTTAACGTATGCTACAAAGGCTGTCACACAGAATTTACTTTCCTGTTTCAGTTTACCATTGATGGGCACAACAAACCCAGCCTTCTATTACACTTTTTTACAGACACTAAAAATAAAAATCATAAACTTATCCAAAGACTCTATCAAATAAAGACAGCTGAATTCCTGGATAAGGCACGTTCCTATGAATGAATAATTCTGAAAAATTCATAAAATGGTACTTATTTGCTGGAGAACATCATGCAGCTACTGGTCATTACTGCATCAGGTGTAAAATTTTATAGTTAAAATCTTAAGGGTATCAACAATTTGCCTGTTATACATACATGATTTCTTCACACAAGCTTATCCTTTAGTGCTTCTCTATAATGACAGGTGACAGTTTCTCTACTGGTCAGGTTTTAATACTATGAGCTTCAGCTCTGGCATCTCCTGATACTCTTAGCTGAGATAAGTAGACTTCATCAAAAGCTCTGCTTTGATAGCAAAATTAATGGTTTCAATGTATCTGAACATAATCCACAATAAAAACTGTAAGTGAGAACAGATATAAGGTAGTAATTTTTTTTACCCTCCTCTCAGATACAGCTTGGGGTGAGCTTTTTCATATTTGGAAAATTTTGCTGAGTAACCAATAACTGTACATTTAGGTATTTTCATGGTTTAGCTTTTTATTTTTTGTAAACACAACTTAGATTGTTGAACTGTTGGTTAGAATGAACAGCAAAGATGAACTCAAATGCTGGGTCTAACAACAACATTAATAGCAAAACTTTCACTGAAAATTTCAAGGGTTCAGATTAGCAACAGCTTTACTTATTTCCAATCAATTTTCATATCCAAGTTCTAAAGAAAAGCACTATTAAGCCAAACCCTCTAAACATTCTGTTCAAAGAAACGTGTAATCAGTAACACATTTCAAAATCTTCAGCTCTTGGATTCAAAGGCGTACAATGTAGGGTGCACTCTGAAAAGGAAACTAAAAATTACATTTTACTTATTAAAAACTTTTTTTCATAGCGTTATCAAAAAGGATCTTATTGAAGTTGCATCCACTTTCTAATGGGCTTCATATATATGGGCTATATAAATATTTAATTATTCATAAGACTTTAGGGATATATCATAATTCAAGTAGATAAAAAAGCAAATGTTTAAATACCAGTGTATCTAACTTTTTCAAAATATTAAAGTAATTTATATACATTGCTATTTCAAAGTACAAACTTTTTTGCTGGTGTAAATAAACACAGAGATATAGCATATAATATTTTTGTTTCAGTCAAAACTTCAGAATAAAATTTTTATTTAACAGCTAAAAGTCCAGACATCATATATAGCCTAATCCACACCAATGTTACCCAATGATTCATCTTCTATATAACAAGACTGTAAGAGGAAATGCCACTAGGTCTTAATTTCATTATGTGGCTGAAAACTATGACTGATCAACTACTTCTTGTGCAGCAGGTGTAACAACAGAATTGTCCTAGAAAGGTGAATATCTGGTGTAATTAAATGCGCTTTTGGGACTAAGAAGCCATTCTCCCAGTGAAGGTTTGGGTTTTTTACTGCAAATATCCTTACCAGTTCAATTCTTCCTATCTACGTTTCATCCCATACCATACAGTTCCCCTTCACCTTTCTCTATAGCATAGTGACGAGTGTCACTGGTTAAATAAAGAAACTTGCTGGTTTGAACACATCAGTATCACGCTTGTGTCTAACCCTACTTGACAACAGCAAAGGAGCACTAGTCTGGTATAGGACAGAACTTCAGTTTTGCTTTATTTTATTTATTATATTAAGAAAAAGTCTCAGAATACACACTGACAGTTGTTGCCTGCTCTTTAAAACTTGTTGTAATCAAGCACAATGAAGTTCATCCATGTTATAAACCAAATTAACCTCTCAATCAGGGATGAGTTCAACTATAAAAAGTAATCTAACAAACCTGTAAATAGTAGACTATATAAGCCATATGACTACTTTCCCCAATAGTCTTTTAAGTTACTTATTACGTCCTTGAAACTGTGGCTTTGACTCGTTGTTTATAGGTGCTGATTCAGACTGTGATGGCTCTGAACCTGCAATAAAAAAAAAAAAAGATTAAAGTTCTTAGGATAACTTCAACCATAATAAAAAGATCAACTAAAATTTTCAGTTTCTCTCTCATGTCAGCATGCGTACAAATTCCAGTACTTCCAATTTTTAACTGACAAGATAGACGAGATACCGACAAAGTTTGCAGTACGATGCAAATCTACAACCCAACACAAATGGATTGTAGATTTACATATGGAATGGGTTTTATCTCCTGTCTGATGTGTCTTGGACTTATGCTATGCAAGAGATAACAGACAAAGCTCCACCTCAAAAGGGAGCTGCAAGGTGCTTATGCTGCCAATTGCTTTGGATGAGCAGATGAAAGTACCCTAGTGGAAATAATATACAAGCACTACCTTCAGTGCATACCTGAAAGAATGAAAAGGACAAGGTCAAAACTGAATCAAGGTAGATGTCTGGATGAAACCATACTGTTAAGAGCATTAAAAATATCTCCTTTTACATTGAGATACAGAATCAATCTCTATCAAAATAGCTATGATTGACAAAGGAGGGCAATACAAGCAAAGCAGCCGTCATGTTATCTAAGAATTTGTGAGAGAAAAGCGTCTCAAAAATAAGATGTATCTATATATCAAGCTAAGCAGCATACTGACTTTTCAGCAGCCTGTACAGTATACCCATCATTTTGTTCTCTATGCCTAAGTGGTATAACCAAACCAATACCATGATTACTCTGAAAAATCTTCAGCTTTCTTTATATCCCAATTAGAGGCCCATTTCACATTAAAGAAATCAACTATCACTAAATGAGCAAATTCGAGCTTTCAAAAATCCCAAATCCTTTCATTTTGCTCACATCACTTCTTTAATGGAAAAGAAAAATGTCAGTGCACAAAGAAGTTAAATAGATACTGAAGACAAAAGAAGAATATTCGAGGTTTTCTTTCTTGCTAAGGAAGAGCACTTCCAGGCTCCACAGTTGAGCCATTAGGTCACGGCGCCTCCCAAGGCAGCATCCTCTGGATGATCGGAGTTCGGATACTTAAGTTGACTTTGAAGAGTGGCTTCTCGGGTTATGCACTCTTTTTCAAGTCCAGGCTGAGATCTGGCTTCATTCCTTAGTTCTATAGCGTTTACTTCTTCTGAACAGTTAACACACAACTTGTGGTTTTCTGTTTGCTTGTTTTCTTCTGTTACTCACCTGGAGGAAGAGGTTCTGCACACACATACAAAAAAAAATATTACTGTAAATATATTAATGGAAGACACAAAGATGAATTCAGGAAGCACTGAAGTGTCACAGAAACTAAATGAACTGGCCTCTAAGACTTCCACACATTGATATATCAAGGTCAAGGCAATCCCTAGTGTATACACAAGCATTCACTGATATAAATTTTTAAAAAAAGTAAATAAATTCTTGAGTTTGCATGTATGTTCAAAAGCATTTTAAAAGGTTGCTATAGAAAACTGATATACCCACCACGGTTACCAAGCCACTGTAAAAAGCCTAAGCAAAAGGTCTTTGACAGAAGTAAGGGGAATTTTCCACCCTTTAACCTTTATATGTAAGTGTTTTCAAGTGATGCATTTCATAGCTATTGCCATTGTGCATGACAAAGTAAGGTTTGAACTCCCAGGTAAACATTGAATAACTTTTTTTTTTCCTCCATTAAAACTGTTGCAACTCCACTGCCTTCAATGATGCGCATATATTTATTTTGCCAATTTTTTATGAGCAGTGACCTATTTCTTAAACATGAGTATCAGTGACGTTTGTCACAAGTTTTGAGAAAAATATTAGGGGCTAAAGACTATTCACAAAAAATAGGCAACAAATATTATACGGGGTGCTTAAATTCAGGCAGGACAGCTATGTCTCTGCAGCATTTTACAAAAACACACCACACAGAAGCCCTTGGATTGGAATAGCACATGCTTCTGCAATTTTAAAGATGAAAAAAATCCATGAAAGCCCCAGCCTTTGCTGACTACAAACAGGAGCACTCTTTTCTATAGCTGGTCATAGGGTATTGTAAACTAAGCATGGTAATTCACTAAGTCTCACCATATTCAAAGATAACCACACAAGTTATTCAGGCTACCCTCTGCTGTCACCTTGAGATTCCAACTCACTTTAAAAGAAACAGCTGTCAATAATTTTACCTTTGGACTGCTCACTATTTTCTGGTGTTTCTTCAATCTTTTTTTCCCATCCAGTACGCTGCTGAAACCAATCAGTCCCATAACCATTGCTAATTAATTTGCTAAAGTTTACTGCTTCGCTTTTTCTCTGAGCAGGCCTGTAAGTCCAAACATATTAAGGAAAACAATAGTGTAAGTTATCAAAAATGGGGATTAGGTGGGGAAAATTTACTTTGCGCAGAAAGGGCAACAGCCTTATAAATTATTTCTAAGTAACTAAACATATATTCTACGTGTAATCATCTAAAAAAAAACAACCAACAAAAAAGACTAACAAAGCACACAACTACACCTGATTCAGTAACATGTAATTTTACATAAGAAGAGCCATCCATTTTATTGGAACTTAACATGTAATACTTACACAGCTTTGGTCTTAGAGACGAAAAAGGGAAATCACACAAAGATGCATAAGTAAAAAAGGCTGACAATACTCATTCTGTGCTGCATGAAGGTGAAATTTTGTCCCAGATTTGCTCCTAAGTTCATTAGAAAGTTTAATCCCTTCTTTTGCAGCATTAACATATTTCTAAAACATACTGCGATTACTGATGACTGTGAAAAATTTTTAAGACAAAGTACACAGAAACAATTCAGTTGGGCACACAGCTGATGATGTGATTACATCACAGGTGATATAATTTGTTTAAAAGACTATTATCTTCCAGGTGTTCATCAGAATATTCTTGCTGCGCCTTACAATATATATAGGCTACAGTTTATGTGTTTTCTTAAAATTTTAGTCCTACTCGTGTCTCTGTAACCTATGCTTACAGAACTAACAACGTATGTTATAGTTTGCAGCTGTTCACTGGTATTGAGGAAAAAAACCAGACAATTTAGAATACAATAAATGTGTGTTACATGAAGACATGCAAGTGTATGCTCAGTTTTCCTAACGCAAAGTTATATTGAATAGCTTTCCTATACAAGTTAAAGCGTTTTAGTAAAACTATTTCAGTATCACACATGATAGCAAGTTTAGCAGCAGTAAGGATCCACAAGTCCATACACATATCCACTGATCTCTGCAATTTCACAAGGAGCAATATGACTTGCATGCACAAATAGTTGCAGGCTTGGGAGTTTAATGAATTTCCTAAGCGTACTACTTACATAGGTGGGAAAGAAAGCTTATTTTTCCCACTAAATTCCTTGTTTGTAGAAACATTCGGAGTTCTGCTTGGATATTTAGGGTTTATAGCTGGGAGCTTTACCTGCGTTAGAGAAATCTTAACTTAATAAAAGGAGTTATGATAAAAATAACCAAGATGACTATATGATAATATAACCTTCAAAAGTGAAGGTTATATTAAAGGCCCTAAATGTCTTCAAATTTTACTCTTTTATTTATAATATTTCCATAAGTAAGGGTACAGGAGTATAAAGGAATAGCACAAGACAAGCAGCACCTTAGTTAATTATTCTAGATGAGATCAGCTCTTTGTTCAGTATGTCAATGTGGCAGTATGCTCTCCCTGTTTGGCTTCCTCCCCTCTCCCCCCACCAGGCTCCTGCTCGGGCCTTGGCCACCATGGCCATCACAACATCAGTTGTGATAACTTGCACCCGGACTTTGGGGGATGGCTGGCAACATAGTCAAAATACTGGCCGGAGTGGGGACCTAGAAATTTTGTTCCCATGAGAATATGGCTATAGGTCAATTATCTTACCCTATAAATAGTGGACAGCCCAAGAGCCCTTTGAGCAATCCTGCATGGCAGTGGGCTGCACACCAGGATCTCCCCTTTTGTGAGGACGCTCGCTTAAGGTTCTACTCCTCGAGGTTGAGAGATTCCTTGCCACAACAGATTCTCGGTAAGTGACTAATAGCATGCTAAACTTTGAAATCTTAGCTAAGTAATGTAAAGGATTGATTGCGCATATATAATCCTTTAGACATAAACCGTTGACCAAGTCTGGGACTAG